>JAVKLF010000011.1:11106217-11124853 GCA_034783495.1 Millerichthys robustus | reverse complement strand
CCTTTTTTTTTTGAAAATACAGTTTGTAAACTTTCAGTCCAGTATACTTAGTCTCACATAAGTACTTTTTGCCAAAATGAACAAACAAATGTGTTATTCCCTGTAGTTATCATCTGGCAAACTATGTGAAGTTTGTCAGATACCTCCTTCTCAAATTGGCAGCTTTTAAGAACACTTTTTCTTTAAGTCTTGCTAAATGAATGTAATGTTAAGCAAGTGAGTAGATTTGACCACAGATGAGGTCCTGACTTTGGTTCAAGGACAATAACAGGCCAGTACACTGATGGTCTTCGCGATAGAGCGGAGGCTTGAAGGAATGTTGACCATGTTAATTATAAGCTTTGAATGAACCAACCTAAATTTTTTACACCACCAGAAAACACATAAAAACATGCAGAGTCCTTACACACAGATTCCTCTGTTGATTATGTTGGTAAAGTACATATATTGCTTTGAAATCAGTCAGCCACATTTAAAATTGGACAAGCCTATTTAAAAATTGTTATGTTAACTCACCATGGTGCTGCAGATCTGAACATTGAGTGAGTGGGTCTCCATTCCTGATATCTTGCCTTCTTGTTCTCCTGCAGTGAGCACAAAAATGAACAAATTCAGAAGACAGCAGAAACATCAGCTCTGCGTGTGTCTGTGATGGAGAAAATACATGTCTGCAGGGAGTTTTGTGTGAGTACAGGTGTGTATTTGAATGAGGTTTGGGTGTGCAGCAACAGAGCAGGCCAACGCAAACAGATAAACAGCAGGCAGCCAGTGGCTTAGCAGAAAAGCCTTAATTATAGGGTGTGAATGATAGCGGAATTTAGAAATAATGAATCAATCCTGCCTGTCATCTTTCTGGAGCACAAAGGCTGAAAATACTGCATCTTCATTTTAGTGTCAAATAATACCTTGAGGTTATTTTCTATAAAAATGAAATGACGCAACAATGACAATACAAAAGCATACTTGTACATTTTGGCTCTCACTTAAGAATTGCATTGATAACTGGTGTATAAGTTTACTCTGACTGGCTTTGCGTCTAAATATAAGAGTCTAAAATCCGACTAACGGACCAGAGAACGGACTGTGCATCTGAAGTTCAAATCAATAGGTCTAATGAATGTATGAGTGGGAGTCTGCACACAGCTCCAATATACAGACACTCATAAGTTACTCCACAACTACAGTATAATAACAGGAAGACTGAACTGCCAACATCTACCTTACCCCTGATTCACCCTGACTTTAGTTCATGTTTACAGTAAACACACTAGGTGGATTGTAGGAGCAGAAACATCACTATAAATAACTGAGGGTGTTAAAGAGACATAAAAAGGCTGCAATGTATGTTTTAGTTCTAGTAGAAGTTAAATTGTTGCTTCTTTATGGTTGGTAGTCAAAAAACCAACAAACATTTGTACTGTATTTCCATTTAAAGCGTCTACTCTATAGCTACACTTTATATGCCCTTTTGTAAGTCTAGAACATTGCTGGCATTTTTCAACACACCTTTATATAAGATTTGTTGTCTTTAAACTAAGGTTTTATTGAACACACACACACACAGTCAGTGTTCTAAATGCAGCAGACAGCAGTCAGCATAATTTTAGTTTGTAGAATAAGAAAATAGTTTTCATGGAAACTGACCACTTCTGTGCAGAGGCACATTTAATGATAGTTTGCAATCTCAGTTAGTTAAAATCTCAAAGGACTTCGCAGAGGAACAAATAATGTTTAACTTTATTAAATGTGAAAGTAAAGAAAGTTGTGTTTTAAACTCAATTTCCACAAACTTATTCTGCCATGAAGGTGTTTGGTCAAGATACAACATTGTAGAAGACATTTAAGCAATTAGTTGTAACCTGACTTGACTTCAGAACATTCACAAGCAATAAAAAATTGTACATGTTACTTTGGTTTGTTTGCTTTTTACTGAACATGTACGTTGCAAAGTCATAATCCTTGAATGAAAGATAGCACCATTCACAGTTGTAATATGTGCATGAGTGTGTGTTCATATAAGTATTTAATAGGACATGCATGAACATGAACTTTGTACCTCTTTGCCATTGGAAAGTATCTGGAGCACTCTGTACCATCCCATGCACAGTATGGGTCCCTTGCCAAGCAGCATTCAGCACAAGCCTTCCCATAAACTTCACATCGATGTAATGGCATCTGAGACACACCAAGATCTGACCCAAGATAAAGTTGTTGCTTGGAAGAGAAAGATACAGGATAGTAGATATTAGATGTATCTGAGTTTAGCTGAAACAGTTTACATTTCAGTTTAGGTATGTTGTGTTCTTTAAAATAACAAAAACAGACCTCAGAAATACAGCAGGGCATTCAAAACAGCCACATGGCCCCTCCTACCTGTCAATTAGTTTGCTTGTTTTTAAATCCCTATCATTTAAGATGACAAGCTAACTGTCATTGAAAAGCCAGCAATTAAGATCTTTGAGTGATGACAAAACAGCTTATCTCAAAGTGCTTAAATCATGCTCACAAAAGTGTCTTTGTTTTGTGACTCTATGCCCTTAAGCTAGGTGTGTCACCTTCAATAAAGCACTTTTTCAGACAGGTTTTCCAGATGTTTTGCATAAACAACAGTCAAGTTTCATACTTGAGTCACTGCTGAGTTGGTTTTTGTTACAGTTACCAGTATAGATAAATCTGGATGACAAAACTTCCATTGATAAATTATATACCTGTTTAGTCGAAAGTTCCATAGCTTTAATGGCCACTGGTTCCTGCAAAATGAAAAATCAACAATTAGCCAAGGCTTGCTGGCTTTTAGAGTTCCCAAAGAAGAAATACAGATATCAGAAGGAAAACCTTACTCTGAAGACAGTCATTTCTTCTAACAGAACTTCCTCTAAATCATGCCAGGAGCCTCTGGGGATTGATACAACTTTTAGAATAGTTCCCATGTCTGTGACAAAAAAAGGAAAGGCACATTTTTATTCTACAGAATGTGGTCAGCGATTTGGTTTGCTGTGTATAGTCATTTTACTTATGTGTCTACCTGTGCCTATGAACATGACATCATATAGGCCATCTTCAGCTTCTACTTTATCAACAACTATTTGGGTGAACTGGTAGTCCACATCTGTTTTGACTATGATTGGTCGACTGCTGATTGGATAGACAGGGTTGAACATTGCTGGATGACTTCTGGCAAATGTGACGACTTCATCAGGAAGGTCCTTGGTTGTGTCAAAACCACCAAATGTCTTGCTTGGACACTGTAAGAAAAGCAAGTATTTTGAAATAGTTAAACAAGGTAAAATATCATAAACTTTTTTCAATATTAGTTCATTAAGACTGTACTCACTGTGCCAGGTCGAGGGTAAGGAACACGGCCCTGAAAGGGCACCCACTGGTAGCTGGGTCCATCTCTATGAGCGTATGGACCCAAGAAGGCTCTCCTGATATCTGTCATGCTGTACATGCACACTGCAGAGCCTTTAAAGATGTTGCTAAGAGGAAGAAAGTATGAGTCAGAAAACAAAGGGTCACAATCAAACTGAACACTAAAAATAAATAACAGAAACGACTTCAGAACTCCAGCGTGTCCTACAATACCTGGAAGTGGTAAACACTCCATAGATGATTGGACTCTTGGGATCCTTTGTGCTAACAAGAAAAACATCCTCTGGAAGCCAAGCAAAAGAGTTAGTGCATTTCAGGCAGACATTCTGCACTAAAACAATAACACATTTCAAATTTTTCTGATAATATGAGACAAAGCAAGCGCTGTAACTCACGAAGTTCATCAAAGTGGGTGTCTATTCCGTTACTCCCTGGCACAGAACAAATAAGTCGAGCTTTCAAAAAGGTAGTCCACTTATTGACCAGGCTCCTGTGACCTCCCAAGTCATTCTGTTGGACAAATTGCATGGTAGAGTCCAGTGAAAAACAAACTATTGAAAAATATTCGATTCTGGAGAATTAAACCATTATATTTTCTGGATGTATTTTTTTAGCATACACTAAAATACACTAGTTTTGAAAATAATACTTGAAAGTTTTTGATCTCTAAAGAACAGATTTTGTATGCACATCTGACAAAATGTTGCACTTGTATTAACTTTTTTTTAATGAAACACTAAATAGAGAATGTACTGTGATGATGTTCTTCATGTATTCAAGTGATTCAAGTGATAACGATGACATTCACACTGTGGGTTTTCTCACAAACCAAAAACATGACCATTAGGCTAATTGGAAACTTGAAATTGTCCCTAGGTTTGAGTGAGAGAGTGAAGGGTTGTTTGTCTCGTTTGTCTCTATGTGTCCCTGTGATGGACTTGCGACCTGTCCAGGGTGTACCCCACCCCTCGCACTGTGACAGCTGGATATGGGCACCAGTGACCCCTATGACTGTGAAAGGAAGAAGCGGGTAACAGATAATAGATGGATGGATGTGTTTTAACAGATGTGAAGAGAAGTGAGAAACTCAAGGCCTGGTAACTGTCCCTGTCAGAAAAACTGGTTATTCATGAACTTGTAGTGACTTGTGACGATTGCTTAGGTTTAGTTTCTTTCCAAAGCTGAAGTTGTTCACACCAACCTATTAACGTACATACATACCATGGTGACTGATTTATGTATTTGTTGATTTCACAGAATAAGTTATTTTGTCCTGAATTCCTTTTTTGCTTCCTGTAGCAAAACATTTGTTTTAAATGCTGACAGCTCCCTAAACATTTGTCTATGGAACAGTTAGTGATTTATTTATTGATTAATTTACTTTCTGCCTGCCTTGCTTCTGTTGAATGACAAATGGCTTTTTTAGAAATGGCACACAGAAATATGACAGTTGCCTAACAGGGTAGTGTGTGTTTGCTTGAATGCAGCAAAAGGACACAGATGCAAAAAGGTCTGGCTCATACGATTGCATTCCACTTCTGCTGAGCTATGACAGTAAATTAGAATTTCTACAAGTATGCATAAACTTAAATTAATACCACAAATTACATGGTGAATGGCTTGTATTGTGTTGAGGACAGCAGATTCCTAGCATTGAGGGTAATTAGAGTGTGATAAAGAAGGCGTGATGTGCAGTTAAACAGGAGGCTAGAGCAGGACATGAGATCTGAAATCAACCGAACTCTGCAGATTTGGAATATGAAATCTGTCAATAGTACATCAGACCCATCAAAATAAAAAAGGGAGAAGAAACCAAACAGACTGGTATTAGGATAACAGTGCTATAATAATTATATTTTTGTTCCCCAGGTTTTGGTGACATTTCTCCCAGACTCCTTTCATTAGGAGTGATTGCAACATATGGAACAAAGCCCATTTCAAACCAGGCTAATATTAATCACAGATAACATCCCCTGAAGGCTGTGATTATGAAAGCCACTCAGACACCCTCTTTTTCAGATAGTGAAGCTATGGCAACAGTAACGTGGTCTGTTTCATATCATGTGTGCTTGGATATTTTCCATGTGTCTGTGTGTACGCTCACTTTGCAGAGCTGTCCAATGCGAGAATATGTGGCCTTTCCGGCATGTTCTCCTTCCATAGCATTCTCTCGGAAGAACAGGTAGATTTTATCATCTTCTGGATTGTCATTTTCTGGGATAAGATGCACTCCCAAAAATCTAGGCTCTGCAAAAACATGTGGAGATAATATTAATCAAGATAGCACAAAAATGTACTTACCACTTATCAAACTCTGATTAATGTACATGTTGTTCTAAGAATGAATATATGAAAAGCAGTGTGGGAAAGGAGTGCAGGAAAGTATAATATAAAAAATATTTTTTCACTGTATATTCATTGGGATCCTAAAAACTGTCAAACTTTAAGATATAATGGCATCATTATAACTTAACTCAGACATATACTCAAAGCCTTAGTGTGTTGTAATGAATGTAATAAATTTGAATCTGAAAATCCACTGGAGAATAACACGCTTGTTGCACTTTGTTAGAACAGCAGTGTTTTGAGTCATGTTTTAACAAGGCAAACTTTTTTAGCTGGTAAGTATGAATGCAGTGATTTGTTTTAATAATAAAAAGTGAAAAGAAGAGCTCTGTTAAAAAAATTAAAGCAAGTTTAAACCCATTTTCTATGCTTTTGTCTAAAACTTGTGGTCACATGTTTAGCTTAGACACAGTGGGAGCATGAAAATAATCCATTTGAGATATTACCACATTTTTAGGTTGTGTTATTTTTTAAAATCGATCAAAAAGTCCAAGTGAACATTCAAAAACATGTCAACTAAATGTCACAAGATGTTTTACACTGTTGTTCAAATAAACATTTGATAGACTTTTTGATGACTTTCTTTTATTTTAATTTAATTTACTGTTATCTCACTGACTTAGCATGTCTATGATTTGTAGCCAAATTCATCCACAAAAAAAAACATATTCAACTCAAAGACTGCTGTCAGTTTACAGGGTTATTCTCCTAACCTTACCGTTCAGCCACCTGGAGTCATGTTGCTCCGTCCTGATTGGGTGATGTATGCCAAGTGTGCGGAATATGGCAAAGTCCCGCCCCATGAAGTCAGCTGATGTTCCAGCATAAAGCTCCCCATCTGAGAGGCAGAGCAATAATGTGTTAGCATACGTCAAGGCGTGTAAGATGAGAGAGCACCCTTTGGCACCTGTCCCCCCTCCCGGGCTTAGCAGTACAGGTAGACTTCCACTCCTGGGAGAACACAGGCAGTGACAGATGTAATGAACATCAGGAGTGTGAAATTGGCATTAAAACAGGAGGCAGGGTAGTGAAGGTGAGTGAAGGATGAATGAATGGAGGGTCAGATGCGTAGGGACAGAACACAAAAGTCTGAGACAAGGGGAGTACATAATAATGCTAGACAGAAAGGGAAAATAAAAGAGAGATGAGATGAGGGGTGATGGGCTAGAAAATGGCCATCTGCTAGGTTAAATGGTATGATGTAACACAATGTGACTGCTAATAATTAAGAGAAAAGAGAAACATCATGCTCATTTACCCCTGCCAAAAACACCGGGGGTGGGAGGGGGTGTTGACACCAAAGATAGCCCAATAAAATGTCACTGACCACATGCACAAGAACCAGGAACAGTCAGATTAAAATACATTTTACAGTCCTGTCAATGAGGGGTTCTCAGTATGTAAATACAAAGCAGGGTGACATGTAATGAATGTCAGAACAACCCTGTTCTGTTATTTACTTTGACGTCACACCTCATATATCTACTTCAATGACAGAGTAAGGTACAAGATGTCTGTTGCCTCCCATGGATTTATTGGATACTAGAGAAACAGCACATTGCATCCTTTCCTAAACTCACCAATTAGCATAGAAGCAGTGAGCAGCTTGGGGTCATAGGGACTCTTCCCTCTGCCATTTTCGACATGTGGCTCAAGTCTGAACACACCATCCTGGACACACAGAAACAAAAAAAAATGATCAAAGCTTTGGTGTACCATCAAATATGGGGGTGCACATGTGTTATGTTGAGAAAAATGTCATATGGCAAACAACTGCTTCAGTACCAGGAAACTATTTTTATAAAATCCAGACACTGGTCAATCTGCAGTATTTGAAGAAAGTTTTGTTGGCCGTTTTGTTCACCTCAAATGTTTTACAGAAACACAGGTCACAAAAAACTGTTTTGGATTTTTCTTTAATTTGAAAAGGTCATCATGTGTAATACACTTTATAATACTATTATAGGCCTACTACTATTTTCATGCAAACATTTTTAAATACCTTTGTGTACCTTTTAAAACAATTTAACCATTATGTGTAAAAGTAAGTGAAAAAAAAGAAACAGAATACACCTTTACCTCTGGTTTTCTGCCCACCTCCAGGTAGGAACAGACAGGATGAAAGGCTCCTGTTCCACACACATAGATATGTGTCTGGTTGAAAGGCTGCAACACTTTTATGAAATTTGCACACTCTCTCTAACGGAGCAAAAACAAAGTAAAGCACACAACAAGATGAATTATTAGTTTGTTGTAAATAGAGTCCAAAATATTTACAAAAGTAAAAATATAAAAATTAACGAGTAAAAATACAATACAATAAAATAAAATGCAATACAATATGTATATGTATAGCAAATCTAGCACATTTTGCATGAAGCTGATCTGGTTTTTTGAATTCTCAGCAAACAGACATGCCCATTAGTGCAAGACTTTTTGTTATTGAAGCACCGGTCTGGTTACTGGTTTTACATGTGGCTCTGTTTAGGAGGGATGAACTGTTACAATCAGTGTCACACTGCTACATGTATCTGCATCATCTCTGGGATGCACTTCATTCTTCTGAAATTATGGCTTGTTTATCTTGTAGATGTGCTAGAAGGCTTTTTTCATCTAACTTGCCTTCTTCCTATGTTTGTCATTAGTGTTGGTTTTGACACTGTCATTGGCCATTTGTAGGCTCAAACTATTTTTTTCCCCCACCTCTTGTTATTTACACTTTTTTTTCCCAACCCATTTTATAATGTTTACAAAAAACAGGAGTTCTCAGCATTTCAGATTTGCCTCACAGAGGAGCTAAAAGCCGGGGCACACATCCTGTAATGGTGAGTGAACAGAGCCACAAAACCCATGCTTCTACATTCCAGCTTGCCTCATACTCTTTAGAAGTTCAGATCCACAACAACACTTGTAGGCAGCATATACAATCTTTCAGTGTGTTTACGCAGAGTTTAACCCAACCTCGCTAGCTTCGAAGAAACTGGACTTGGCCAAATGCAGAGGGTTGAAATGTTTGTCTTGACATGAAAGGATTAGAAATGTTTACATCTTAACATCTCAGGATTTGTTTGACTTGTCTATATCTTGACTTGGTGAAAGTTACTAAACTTTGATTATCCTTAACAAACATGTACTGCAAAATTTCTGAATTCATGGATGAAGAAGTGTTTATTTTCATTTCTCAGATAAACCCACCTTAGCTGAATATAAAATTAATGATCTGCTGTGATGTTCCTAAAATCCACTATGTCTCTGAGCAAATTATGCAGGTCAGATTTTTGAGACTGAGCGAACATTGCGCACTTGTAATGAATGTGCAAAAGGAAAACTCCCAATTAATAGATGGCACCAAAAGCACAACAAAAAGGTTTATGAGCAAAACCACAAATGGAGGAAGAAAATCAGCAAGGATGGTTGTTTTGAGGAAATTTTCTGCTACTGAATTATCATTTAGGGACAACAAAGACACAACAGCTATACAAAAATCTAAATGATAAATTATTCAATGTTATCGTCTGAATATTGCTTTTTAAAGACAGACAAACCAGTGCAATGACAATTATCTACCTTCAGTGTTCTCATATTCATACTTTGTGTAAACTGCACCACAGTGTTCCCCTTTCATTCTTCTTTACAGACTATTAGTTGGTAATAATGCACTTAAATTGATGGAAAAGGTTGAAACATGACTTTCGTTTGAAAGGTGGATTGATTAAACTCTTACCGGTACATCTTTTCCTGCCCACTTGCATTCGTCTTTTCTGGTGGGAGAGGCTGGCCAAGGAATCTGCACAAACAGATTCTGTACAGGTTAGAAAAATAAATAATAAAGTCTTTGAATTTTGAATTGGTAGAGCTACGGCCTTTTTGCTTGATGTGAAAAAAATGTGTTTTTTTATGAGAGTTGAAGGGGTCACAATGTGATTTGTTTTCCACTTTGTTCCAGTTTGCTGCATAATTCACTCAGGTGTGCAGAGAGCAGCTAAGATGCTCGGAACAGTGTATGACTGTGTGTCACAGCCCTGGTCTAAATTATACATGAAGCACTTCTCTTTAGATGCAGAAAAGAGACTCCCATGATACTTGAGGCTGGTGTTCTAGCTGAAGATGAGCAACAATATAAGTCGGTCAGAAATGAAAACAGACCTAAAACCATAAATTAATAAAACTATCAAGCACAGACAGCAAATTCCAGGCTTTACCCTTGCGTTGTCTTTGCTGATGTTGAGAACGTTAAAAGAGAAAATGTGATCCTTGGCTCCCACCAGCAATCTTCCTTTCTCCTCATCCAGTAAGAAAGTGTGGTAAGCTGAACTGTTAGAGATGCCCTCAAATGTCACAAGGTTGTTAGACTCCAACATCTCTGCAGAGAAAAAAAATGAAGAAAAAGAACACTACAGTGATCAAAAGAACATGATGAACTGGGGGCATGAAAGTCAAAATTATCTATCCATCCATTTCCTTTCCCCACTAGGTCCTGTTCTGGATTGTAGGGAGCTGGTGCCCCTTTCCAACGGCCATTGGGTGAGAGGTGGGTTCAGCAGTTTATTACAGTTTCGTATAGAGACAAATGAGATAAGCAACCATTGACACCCTCACTCAGGGATAATTTAGAATAACCAATGAACATGCATGTTTTCGGTCTGTGGGATGAAACCAGAGACAGTACTCTGAGAAAAGTCTGCATGGAGAGAACATGCAAACTCCTCTCAGGAAGCGATCCTACAAACTTCTTGCTGTACGATGACAGCTCTACCAACTGCATTACCCTGCAGAACAAATTTTGATGTTTTTTCTATTCACCCTAAAATGCAATATTTTTAGACAGTGGGAGGAAACCAGAGTACCCGGAGAAAATCCAAATATGCACAAGGAGAAAGTCCAGATTCCATACACGAAGGGCCCAGCTAGTGGAAACAGAAGTCTATGTAGTTTCAAGGCATCAGCACTAACCAATTGTGCCACAATTTAACCTTGTTACATCTTATAATAAATTGTTTTAACAAATGTAAATTTAGGCAAGCAAACGGCTCGCAGAGCTTCTTCAAGCTAAAGTGGAAATGACAGGTAAAACCAACACTGTAAGCCAAAAACAAGACTGTTTATATGTAGAGGAGACTTTCATCAGTGCGGCCGAGCAGAACTCACAGTGGAAATCTGTGATGAGGCGATATTGTTACATTATTCTACTACTGTTTCATAGCATAAGCATTCATTTTACACTAAAATACTATATTTGAGGCACTTTGCAACACCGCTGCTCTTTAAAAAAACTGCAGTCTGCCAAGTCTAGTGAAATGCTGGCAACAGCTTTCAAACAGACACAGTGTTTTAAAAGACATTGCAACTTTAATCACTGATGGGAAAAATTGAGATTCTGAGTTTCCTAACGTGTTTTTATATATATATATATATATATATATATATATATATATATATATATATATATAACATGTCAGGACTTTCAAAGATGCACAAAAGCATAATGTCTCTTTTTGCAAATTTTGTTTCACTCATGTAAATCTCACCACTACAACTGGTTTGACTGATGGAAGTCAAGACTAAAGGGTCATAAAGGTCTGGTTGATAAAGGCCCCAAGTAGAAGGACATTGTCAAATCCTGAAGTTTTCTATGCTGTAGTTTCAGTGTTACAAGGGTCTTGACTTTCATGGATTTTTATTTTACATTGTAATAATGTGAAATTGTCAAAAATGGTTAGACTGCCTATTCCTCTGACCAGCAACACAAGCAAAGTACTGTCAAAGTGCTGAGTTGCAGAACATGAAGGGGAGGCTTAATTTGTTGTACTCTGGTTTTTTATTTGCCTATCTCTCAAGAAAGAAAGAATAAACTAACAGAAATATTCATAAATGTTTTAGCTGAGAGGATGCCCCCTTCTCTGAAGTGTGTCACAGCCCAAAAGAGAAACATTAATATATTAAAACTTGAAGAGAAATGTTTTTAGGTGCATTTATTGGTCACTTCTAGAGGTCACTATAAAATTTACAAAAAAATTGATAAAGAAATTCCCCTTTTCTATCACATATTGCGTTTGTGGGTTGAGGGAGTTGGGTCAGTGACGGAAAGTCATGTGCTGCAAACCTTCTGAACACACATCTGGAAGAACAGTTCTAGAAAACAATATTGTTTGAAAGACAAGAAGGCACAACTATGGTCAAAACTTTCAGAAAAGTCTAATAGCTAGAAAAACTGGTCCAGCAAAAAAGATCACCGCTCTGCAGAAACAAGAACAAACAAACCATGACTTCAAAACATGTACAAATCAGACTGTGGTTTCTGTGCCTGTTCCACAACTAATAGACAACAAATAAAATCAGTTGAAATGCTTAAGGGTGTGCCCTTGGAACTTAATGCACCATTGATTTCTAAATATTTTTCTATTTTATTTCACTGTTTTTACTTTCACTTAATTAAATATGACTTAGTTAGTTTTCAGTATAGAAAAACAACAACAGTGAAGTCTTCTAATATGGATCTTACAATGATTAAATGTTATTTGTGTTTGCTGTTATTCTTCCCCTATAGATGCATTTGATGTAATTTAATTAATGCATATGTGATGTATGTACTATTGATTTTGTAATGTGAGCAGAATTTAAAAAATTACAACAAATGATTATCTATAAAAAATTTGTGTGTGATTTGGTTTGAAAAATAAAACTCCTCTTTATACAACAGCATACACAATAACTTCACCACATTTATATGTAAATCCCATCCTTTTGTGACAGAATAGCCTATAAAGAATACTCACAATAGCCACACCAAGTCTTTATACACAAAGAGATACATTTCTAGTTTTGTTAAAAAATGTCTTTGTCTATGGAGGTAGTGTCCATGGCAACAAACCATTCAACAGAGACTACAGCTAAGTTATTAAAAGCTAATCACCCAGAGACACATTCTCTCTGGGCATTGTGTGTAGATCTACGTGGGTATGTGTGTTATTGGAGTGGATTGTGTTGTGTGTTATTAGAAAAAACGGGTGTTTCCAAATCCCACCAGAGGCAGCAGCCTTGCATGTCTGAGCTGGCATCCCCTCTGGATAAACGTAACAGGTGAGTACACAAGAATACGAGCAGAAAAAGTCAATTATTTTTCCATGACTTTAAATTTTGCACTAATCAACGACTGCACATGTGGCTCTAGTTAGCCACAAATGCTAACAAAGCTTCAACTAGTCAGCTGGTGAGAATGTTTGCCATTACTTTTTTAATTAATAAACATTTTAGGTGCATTAGTCATCTAATAGACATTTCATGACTTACTATGTCAAAAATAAGTCTGATAGTTGACTAATGCAGGTTTTAAAGTAAATTAGTAATCAGTTCATTATTAGTCGACTAGTGCTCACATTTAAAAATCAACTAGTTGGCATAATTTGTATTAACTAGGTAACATATATATGAGATAAGTATTTTTACGAGTTAACTTACAGTATACCACACAGTAGTGTTTCTGTGCTTCTTTACTGCACACTCTCACCTGTTCCCAGTAGTGTTTGTGCCCAGGTGTCTCTCATCATTCTATCGGTTCTGATTTGTCACGTCAGCAGTGCATTGTTGATTTTACGCATCAGTCTGGTTGTCTTTGTTCTCCTTGTGTTGAACTTTAACTGTACTTAAAGATTTTTGCTGCCACTTTAGCACTTTATTCTGAAAAAATAACTTTTTTAGTTATGCTTCCAAGTTCTTTATGTTTAGGCTGCATTTTGAGTCATAACCTCTCATGAGCCATTGCATTTTATAGCATATAATAAGAAGACACTGACCAGCAGAAATTGCCACAATTTTTTTTGCTTCACCAGTAGCCCACCCCTCATATAAACAAGCTTTTTATTTGGTCATGTTAAAGGGGAAAAAATGAGAAAATCGTAAAACCTTCATCAACTGCTTTCTTCAAATTCAAATGCAGACAAAGCAGAGAAGTCAGAAATGGAAATCAGGAGACAAAGAGTCAGTAAAAAATAACAATGAAAGGCCAGATGGAATGGATGCACAGATTCAACAATCCCATGAGAAACTGATATAAATAAACTCTTTTACCCTACATTCACTCTGTTTCTGTTTTTGACTTTTTCAACTGAAGACTCAAGCAGTGTTATCTAAGTGGTTCTTAAGAAAAAAGCAAATGCACTTCTAAAAAACATAGCTTTTTTTGGTTCACATGATTCACATACCATTGACTTGCTGGCCATGAAAAAAAAGAAACAATAAATCACAAAGTGACTTCACATTTACAGAGTATCTGATTCACCCCTGCCGCAGGGAAAACAGCACAAAAGCCTGAGTCAAGTCATTTGATTAAAGTCATGCAGAAATGAAGACGTTTACTTTTTGAAGCTTTACAGTGTGGTTTGAGTGATATTGCTATAAAGTCATAGTCATAACAATTCTGCTATTTTTAGGCTTCTTTGCTATCACCTGCTGCCAAAAGGCAAAGATGTGTTTCAGTGTCTGTGTGTCCCGATTACCTTTTAGATTGAAATAGCTGCTTAAACAATCTGACGCCAAATCAGTCAGTTTTGCAGATATTGACCAAACAAATGTTTTTTGTTTTTTTTTTTCAGTTTATACAACTTTGTTGTAAAATTGAATTTAGGCTAGTGCCAAACACTTGAAAAGTGCTATCAGCATGTTCTGTGGTAAAATGATTTTAGTTTACTATTTTCTTCCTTTACTTTATTGTAATTTGTGTTGACAATGGAAAAGGTCTCAGTTCATTCTGCAATTTTGTCAGTCGTTGTTCAGATGTCTCACACTCGCTTGAGAGCCAGTAGCCCAGAGCAGTGGAGATTGTGTAAGCTTTTTCATACAGAGTGAATCAATCTTCTGACTTAGCAGCCAGCAGAAATGATGTGTAACCTAACTGACAGAAAGGCTCATTTAAATGTCTCCAGAGATAAATATCAAATAAAAACAAAACATTGTGAAACAACATGCTACACATGCTTTTTTTTTTTTTACAGCACAGAGAAGCTGCGAGGGAGCTTCAAATCTTTAAATCGTCCAGCTCATAGAGTGTGGATTATTATTCCATTTGTATTTTGAGTTTCTCAGAATTTATTCCGCACCCACCCTGAGAACTCCGCTCAAGAATTCCTAATGCGTTTTTGGTTTACAGATTTGTTTCAAAAACCATTTTCATTTTCCAGCTCTAATTAAGGTGATTTTATACTGAAAGAAGAGACTCAAGAATAGCTGAATGTGTGCTAATATATAATTATTTGGCCAGAAGACTAAGGTTTCTGTGTTAGGGTTAAAACTGTGGTTTTAGTTTTCAATTGTTCATCATTTTTTGGCCTTCTGGTATCTAAAAGTAAGATTTATGCTGCTGTGCAGACTTTTATTTATATGAGCATCTGTGGACACAGTGTGAGCTTTTTTGCACAAGCCCTGACCTCTGCTAAGGAACGAGGTGATCTGGCTGGAAGAGAGAAAAAAAAACATGAATTTTGGCAAACACCCACACCTTATAAACTCAAGTACCATCGCTTTCTTTCCCTGGACTGCTAACAGCATACGCTCTGATTTTCGTGACCCATAAACTTGAAAACTATAAATTTCTATTGAGTTCCTCAAAGGACCCATCTACCTGAAGCTTGCGATCAATTCATGCCTAGGCATAACACGCTTTGAAACGTTAATGACTCTCTTTGGTGCTGCTGTGCAATATTAGTCCTGGGCCATTTACTCATACCTCCTGATCATCACCCAGTCACTTTCTTGTTGATACAGTTGGATGTTACGTCATGTTTATGTAGCAGCGGGGTTCCTCCTGCTGCACTGTTCTTCTGTCCCCCAACCTTCACTTTTAAAGATCAAATGGAATCTCTAGGTCAAGCAAACAAATTGTGTGTGCTGTTATGTGTCTGGGATGGTTTATTTAGTTTATGCTGTGCAAGGTGGGTGCTGAGTTGATATGGGAAAGTTAAAAAAATGATGCATGAGTCTGTATTAACGTCAAAAAATGTCCCAGCATTCCCAGTGACCTGTAGGGGTCAGAATTCCTTCACCTGACAGTCTTATATGTAACTCATCAAACCTTGCTTCCTCAGGAAAGGACATCTCAGACTGTTAAGAAACCCACTGTTCTGTAATTTACCAGAGTGAATCATCTCATTTTCTTTATGGATGAATTTGCATCATCTCTCATGGGGACAATAAATAATTTATATGATAATATAAAAGTTTCATAATGGAATATGTCACTTATCTAATTGAATCAATGTGTTATATTGTTTGATAATTCCAGAGGTTCATCGGATTGTGAGTTCCACCAATGCTGCAATACTTGCTCTGTCTTCAGGATATGGCTCCTCATTCATGGATGGTGCCAAATCGGGTCTCCAACCAGCCAAAATTCAAACGAGAAGCAATGGAAATATTGATGGCAGAGACTACAGCCAAATTACCAACCTGGCCAGACTGCTACCTCAACACTTCCAATAGAGATATATCAGAGTATGGGTGTGTTTCACCAAACTGACAGCATGTGGTTTCAAGTGACTGATATCCTCACAGGTATCATTTGCTATCTGCAGATGGCCATGTATTTATCTGAGCTTGTGTGTGTGTGTCTGTGTGTGTATGCGCATGTTTGTGAGTGTGCATGAGGGCATACTTGTGTGTATAATTATGGATCCCCCCAGTGCAAAGAGAGAAACATTTTACTTTGCTGCAGCCATCTGCTGAAACAGACCTTCACCATTCATCTGAATATAATTACCATGCAGGAGAGAATGGAGCAGAAAAAGGACATTCAGGAAAATTAAAAGAAAAAGAGAGAGTGAAAGAGAGAGGGGGATAAATGACACCCATCAGCTTTGGAAACCTTTAACTGGCAGTACTTTCCACTGCAGAACAGACAGCAGCAGTTGATCAAAACGGAGACAGAAGGACATAAAGAGGAAATGTATTTGACTTCTATAATAAACTGTTCAGTTGGACGGAAAAAAGAAAGTCTGACACATGAAGTTCATTTACTCCAATAGTCTGCTTCTTGGCGTAATAGCTTATGATATAAATAATACTCAATGATTCACAATTGTTTGTCTCTGCTAATTCTGGAGCCATTTAACAAATACTTTTAACACAGCGTTTAGATTTCCATGACATCATAATAGCACTTTTCCAAATGAGGTGTAATTTCATTTAAATACTCTAATTAAAGTGGAAAAAGGCAATCTAATAATTTTTTATGTTTATACAACAACACTTGGTTTAGTATACAAACTAAGATACATTCATTAGTCATTTAACTAGACTTTGAACCAAAAATAAATTTAAAATAAGTTATTTGTCTCTGAAAAATCAGTGCACTTATGTTTCATGAAAGTGTATTCTAACTTAATCAGACACGTGCATGTTTTAGGGATTTACTCCAACACTAGGTAAACACTGAGATAAACTACAACATTAACAAAATAAAGCAGAGCTGACTTTAATGAAAATAAACACAAATTAACAAACTCACCCTTATAGGAGAGTTTTAGCCGGGGGACATTGTTCTTGGTCTGTTGGGGTCCGCTGCCCTCCGTCCTAAACAGAGCTACTCCACACAGCAGCATAATGATGCCCCCCAAAAAAACCATGGTCCTGGGGCAAAAGAGTCCAGATAAGTCCTTTAATTAAACAGCTCCTTGTGCAAAAGACCCAGGACTGGTTAACCTAAGGGCGAAAAAAACTTGGGGGTATGAGAAATGGTCCTGTTGTCCAGCAGGTATAAAAAATATTGGTGGGTCAGTCCAGGCTGGCTTTCAGAGGGTCTTCTGCCAGATTAAAAACGGTTTCCTGTTTCACAGGTTGCAACAAGAGTCCAATAAAAAAAAGACAGAAATGAGAATTGTTGGAGAGCTCTCATTAAATTGCAAACTTCTATAAACTGACAGTAAAAAAATGTAACTAATCATAATTTAAAGTTTGTCACCACAGAAAGAAGACCTGGGTATGTCTTATGGCACCTAAGCTGCATGTAGCTCTGAACAACTATCTACATTGTCACTGAGTCACACCTACAGCTAACAAAAGCAAAACTGGTCCAAATTGTTTCAGCTGTTCAACCCGTCTGCTTGGTAAGCGCAATCCTCTCAGGCTCTGTTTCTGTTCAACACTCATCTGAACAAGTTCAGCCCCACTCTGTGCAGCCCTGCTCTGTCCTCTCAGCGCAACTGAGAACAGCTGAGGCAAACAGCACAGTCAGAGTGTGAGACGATGGGAGAAGGGAGAGAGAAAGAGAGAGAGAGAGAGAGAAGGATTGAGAAATACGGCAAGTGTGGTGTAGGCGGGAGGAGGGTAAAGGCATCAAAACCGCATGAGTGAAAGGACAACTGTGAGTTTTGTTAGAAAGAAAGGGTTAGGGCAAGGCAAGAGGTTAGAAAAAGTGTTGAAAATAGAAAAATAATGAAGATCAGACAAACCCATTAAACTGATATTACTCTAGTTTACATAGGGTTTTGTTTCTTTTCTAACTGAATGGCATTTGAAGATTCCATGTAGATTCCACCACTTGAAAACAACGTTTTTTTTATTTTATTTCTTCTTCTTTTTTTTTTTTCGTGTGGGGTGGGGGGGCGGGATATGAAAAGAATGACCTTATTACAATTGTTTAGAAAAAAAAAACAATGTCCAATTTATTACTGATATCAATATTAAAACTTTCTCACTAATTGAGGAAAAAGCATGTTGGTGTTTATAATCATCCTACTACCTGGTATGATAGAGTTTTAAATATCAAAATTTATTAGATATTAACCATCAAACGGGAAGTACCAAAAAATCTGTTGTTTGTTGCTAATTTATTTCTTTTTTTGTTAAAAATACAAAACCTTACTAGTCAAATAGTAACTGTAGAAATCAGAATTTATCATGGGATTGAATTATTTTAGGCTCAGTATG
>JAVKLF010000011.1:11050853-11062822 GCA_034783495.1 Millerichthys robustus | reverse complement strand
TTTTTTCAGTTATTAAGACCTTCTGGTGCATTGAAAGAGGTCCTGCACTGCAACTGGCAGCCTTTCTTGCTTTTCTTTAAATAACCTGAGTCTTAGCAACCATCCACTCCCCTCCTTTCCTCTTCACTTTATTTCTCTGTACTGTCCACATGTTTCTTGTTTAATATCTCACCTTGCACACACGAGCCACTCGGGAGAGGATGCTTTTATCGTTGCCCTCCCATGAAACCTCGCGGAAGAAAAAGTATATCTTGTCATCATCCAGATTGTACGTGTCAGCAATGGAATGAGCAGAAATAAACCTAGCCTCTGAAGACACAGAGGGGACAAAATAAGGGAAAGTATTTTTAAAACAAGTCTAATGATGGGTTTTTTACCATGAACTGGAATTTAATAGTTGCATTGACACTACAGTACACTTGGGACATCTTTATTTACAAGATAATCAGTGCTCAATCCATGTTTTTATTTAAACTCATTCAAATTATTGCAGTGTATTTACATAGGGCTGGGACAATCATCACATGACAAAGTTATCCCAGAGACAAATCGATAGGGTTGAGAAGTGATCCGGTGTTCCCAGTTGCTGCCCCTAAACTGTGGAATGAGTTGTCTTTGTAAATTAAAAAGGTCAGCTCATTTCCTGTTTTGAAATCCTTACATAAACCACATTTATTTTTTAACTCAGTTTGAGATATTGGCTTGTATTGTTGTCTTATAGTTGTGTTTTTTATGGTTTTATGGTTAACTGTTTTCTTATGTTTTTTATTAGATTTTATAGTTTTTATTCTTTTTTATTGCTGTTCAGCCCTTTGGCCAACAGTGTTATTTTTAAATTGCTGTCAATTACTTTATGAATTGAGTTGTACTGTATTATACTGTGTTGTGTTGTATTAAAACCTGTTGCAATTTTTATTTATTGTATGTTTTACTTATTGCATTTTAGAGCTGGAATAAAAGACACATGTTAAACATTCATATCAATGTCTGGAATTTTTTGTTCTAACAATGTCCCAATTCAAGACCGAACAAACCTAGCAGCCTAAAAGTTGCAGTGACATTACGTCAACATTAGCTCAAGCTCTAAAGACTGAGCCAAACACCAGAGGGTTTTTGCTCCAACTGGAACAACTTAATAAACTGCTGCTAACACACTCGACAGAAGGTCATTGTTAGTCATGCAGCACTCAAAAGATGTTCCACAGGCTCACAGGAAAAAGCGACACTGGAGGATATGATATGCTGTTTGACTGCCTTCCTCCAACACACACTGTTTACACTTACTGAGAGACACAGAGACAGACAAAATTACTCCAAACATCTCTGACCATGTAGTTGTGAAATGTGAAGACCATGTGCAAAGATTTAGATGCTGGAGACGACTGTTGATACTCAACAGCCCGTCAGTGTTGTAAAACACTCAACTAAAGATGAAATAGGCTCCTTGCATGGGGATGGCCTCTCAAGCATGTGTGTGTATGTGTGTGTATGTGCATGCATCCATGCATGCATGGGGTAGCAGGACTGTGAACTTTGTGGAACACTGTAAATTCCCCTGTAGGTGTGGTCACTGTTCAGCAATGGCATTCATATAAAACGTTCCAGCTAATGAATAAGTGGACTGTTTGCTTCCCTCTGGAATGCCAATAACTATTCTGACGGTACAAACAGCCCCTTTGTATCAGCAGAGAGGCTGGACGTTTTGTGAAACAAGCAATAACAACTTTTGAGTGCACTCAGAGTGATAATGTGTGTATGGGCAAGCATGTGTTTACCATTGATCCAGTAGTCTTCAGAAATGTCTGTGCGTATGTAGTGCTGGTCAGGTGGAGGCCCCAGGGAGCGTGTGAACGCAGAGTCTTTTCCCAAAAAGTCTGAAGAGGTCCCCACATATAGGTAGTGATCTGAAATGATGTTTGGTATTAATCTGAGATAAGCAGACACAGTATTTCAGTACATGAAAGGAAAGTATAAAGAAAATGTCCTTGTAGTTGTACTGTTCGATTCTGCATTTACCATTATTGTAGAATATTTTACTTTATGGTTTGCTTAAATCTGCGTTTGTCAGGATCCTTGACCTCAGCAAATCCAAATATGCAAACCGAATTAGCAACATATGGCAGATATGCTTTAAAACACATGTTGCTTAGGATTGTCTGCCAAATGAATTTGTTGTTCCCTGTGAACTGTCAGCTTGTGTACTTATTTATGTGCCAAAACTGTTAGGGAAGGAGTTCTTGAAAAACAAATACATGAACGCAAATTCTCAATAACAACTTTGTACAAGAAAACTTTTACTTCCAATAAAGTGATTTGCATTATTGAAATTCTGACTAATTGGTCAATTTTATCATCACAATGTTATTTTACCTGTCATGATTGAGGTGAACGGCTGCAAGGGATCGAAAGGACATTTCAACCTGCCAGATTCGACTGTGTTAGACAGCAGCTGAAATGCACCATCCTGATGATTAAAAGAAACAATCATTTTTCAAGGTATTTCTGCCTAAACATCAAATCCTATCCTAATCTTTCCAGCTGCTGTTCACTCATTTGTACTTTACCTGTCTGTGTCCAGTGAGTTCTATAAAAGCACAGATGGGATAAAAGGCGCCTGTCCCACAGGCATAGACATGCGTTCGATTGTAATTGTGGAGGACTCGAATAAAATTGGCACATTCCAACTGGGACAAGCAGGGACAGAGAAACAGAACAAAGCAAGGATGAACAACAGTGTGACAAGCAGGATGTACATGACACCACACATGGCTTGTTGACAGGCAAACTTGCTCTGCATCCTACAACTCAAGAATACTTACATTCACATTTTTGCCAGCCAGTTTGCAGGTTTCAACTTTGTCCCTGGAAGCAGGCCAGTAGATCTAATAACATACAAATAAATTCATTTATGTTTCATGCATCACAATGGTTCCAAAAAGTTAAACAATAGTCCCAGAATGAAATTGTGTCTTGTGTTTGAAAGAGGAATAACTTTATCAACAAAGAAATTGGTACTTGTTTCATTTGAATTGCCCCGTATGTGTGTTTAAGCCATAAAATTGATCATGTTGAAGTTGCAAAAAAATATCAGGATAGATAGGATCTAAAAGCAGATTGCTAAAGTTCTAAAGATTTTTTCTATTTTCTTGTGTATTATAAAGCAGAATCTAAGATTGTATATACCTTTTTAAAAGGTTACTACTAAAAGAGCTTTTGATCGTTTGACCTGATTAGAGCAAGAGTGCAACGCTAGATTCTTCAGATGCTGTTTAAGTGGCTTTTAAAAGCTTACAACAAGAGCAGACACCTCAGATTTGGAACCAACAGCCAGACAGGTTCAATCCCAACAGATGTTTTTTTTCCCCCCTTTTAGCTATTTTTGCCTACAGACACAGCATTGGTCAAAATAAAAACAAGTAAAAAAATATTCAGAAGGTTGTGCAACAGGGGTCCTCTGTTAGGTGCTAACTTATACACAATAAAGTCACATTTTAGATGCTGGTACAAAAGGCAGCAATTAGTCCTTGTTCCTTTAATGTGCTGTGCCATGATCATACATGTGTTATAACAGGCTTATCTGCTTAGTGTGTGATGTCTGCTAACCTCTACCAAGGAGTGCTGTCACCAAATGTATTTAAAGTTAAGACACTCTACAATATGATATGTGACCAAGATGTGCCACAGCATATAGCTATGTTCCAAAACTGTCATTAGGTTTAGTCTAGGTTTACAGCCAAGCAGCATTCTCTAGAAAATCATGGCAGAACCACCTGGAATATTGTGTTTTTTAGTGGCTGTTGTTCCCATTCCAGGTTTGCCTTTTCTCATAAACACCATGCAGGTTTACATGTGTTCACTGTTGAGGCTAGCCCTAAAAGTTTCAGTGTTGTTTTTTTTTTTTTCTGACATCAATGTTGACAGCCCAAGAGACTCTAAGAGTGAGACTATCAGTTAAAACAACTTGATAACGATCAAATAAACAGCCTTCCCAAAGATGGATCAACCTCAGCTGCATAAACACATACTCACATCCACAAACTTTAGCATATGGCACCAATCCAAGAGCATGCGCTTGTGTGCAATGGTCTCTGAGAATGTTTATGTTTGCAATTGTCTGTGTGCGTGTGCCCTCCAACATGATGACCCTGACCTTAGCAGACAGATTCAGACTGCTGCTGACTGAAAGGTGAGTGCTTCTCTAAAACAAAACACATCTAAGTGCCTTACAGCTACATCCTAATAGAAAAAATAACTTACGTCACCCCACTTAATGGCAGGAGAGTATGTAAGTGTCCTAAGATTAGGCTCCAATCCAAATTGCTGTGAAAAACTGAGGTTTGGATGTCCAAAGTGGTTCCAAGCAAGAGTCTAATCTGAGCAGTAGGTGAAGTAAAGTGCACGGTAGACTCATTTATTTTTTTATGCACTTGTTTGCCAATTTATTTTTCATCAATTTGTGCAGTGACCTTTATAGTTTCTGTAATCAATTAGTTTCACTAAGGTTCTCAAGTGTAGCAAAGAACTTGAACAGATTCAAACTTAAGAGTCTTTCCAGTACTGGCTCCCTGCTAGGTTGTGCCATTCTTTCTCTTATTTTTACATATCCGTTTCATTTTTAGATTTAGTACCTTTCTGGGGGCTTTGCTTAGGTTGTTAGGATCAAGCATGTAGATGTGATCCCTGGCTCCCAACAAAAGACGACCTCTCTCCTCATCCAATAGCAGAGAGTGAGCGAGCAGGCCATCTGCCGAGCTCAAAAACAGAGACACGCTACCGGCCTGCTGCAGTTCTGCCCAAGAACAAGAGAAAGAAAAACAAACAGATTAAAATTCTCTGTAGGCACGCAACTTATACGTAAAACAAATGTACCATCTAGAATTGAGTTACAGCACATATTTCAGTAGGTTCACACTGTCAAACTCATTTTTTTCAGACAAGTAAAAGGTTGCCGGGTCAGAAAAAAAAAAACACAGTGTGTCTTTGCTTGACTTGAATTTGCTTAATCCTCTGTTGTTAAAACACCTCAGCTATACTTACTTTTGGAGAAGAGACAGGAGGATTTATTTGGACTGTACATTACATCATGATCCTTGTGTTTCTGTGTTTGGTTTTCTGTTTTGAGTTTGTTTTCATTTCTTATTTCATACAATTGTCCTCTTGTTTTCTTTGTGTTCTGTTTGCTCCATTGCCTCCTGTGTTTACTGTCATTCTCTGGTTCTTTTTTAATCAGTAGTTTAGCATGGTCAGCCTTCACTCCCTGGTTCTGCCCCAGCCACTTGCACCTGTTCTCTGTTATTATTAAGCCAGATGTCTCCTGTCTCCTCATTAGCCCCAGTCTAGTTAATCTTTCAGTCTTCACCTCGTGCAGTTGAGCTTTGTTGTGCTCTATGTCATGTCCAATTCTCCTCACGACTACTCGACCGGTAATGTTTTATTATATATATATTTTTTATTTTGCTGCCTTTTTTTATTAAACAGAACGAAACTTTTCTTTGTGGTTTTTGTGCATTCTTCACATTCCTTGGCCCTTTCATTGCAACTTTGTTATACAGTATCTTGCAATAGCATCTCTGGATATGTCATTTCACAACTCAAAAGCAACTGTTTAAAAGCAGAGGTTTGAGAAATTTGTTTATTGATACTCTCTGTTGCTCCGCTTACCCACATAGTCCTCATTTACAGTTGAGTGAGCATCATCCTAAACATAGCGCTGGTTGGAGGTGTATGCCAGGGGCAATGTGAGATTAGATCCTGATGAGGGCATGTGGAATGCCTGTTGCTCAACCATCACATGGTGGTAGTCGACCCCTGACGTGCACTTTATGTACCATACAGAGACTGGTAAAACATATATGGCTTTTTTTTAACTGGTTGGTTTTGGAGTCTCTGTATCTAGGGTTCATATTAGAGAAAGGTTTCTGAAAGCTGAGTACAGCTACTTTCTCAGTTCAGCCTTGTGTCCTTGATCTCCCTGAACTGAGGAAATCTTTTCCATCACCAGGCTCTTTTCAGTACACCAGTATAGCAACATGCCTTGAGTAAACACTGACTCAAAGCTGGGAGTCCTGTGGGAGTCACTCTGAAAGGATTGACATTGTGATTACCCTCTTGGTGTGAAAGATTGGAGAGGTTAGCAACCTTCAATATTTGAACTTCTGGGACCCCCCTCACACCATGCAGCCCTGCCTAAAACTCCTTCCTATTCACAAGCTTTCAAAAATAGAACCCCCACATGCTGATATCTCTCACTCCTACACACACATCATTGCCCCCAGTAGACTAAAATCTCACAGAAAGAGATTAGCCCTTCTAGCCTCTTGCTAACAGTAATCTGCTCTGTAAACACACAGCTTTATGAGTCCAATGAAACAGTCTTTTTGGCTGTTGCCGCTATATATTGTGATCCTCACATCTCTTCAAAGAGAAACGTCCTCAACATCATCAAAGGCACAACTGGAGCTAAGAGGAACTCTCAGGTTTGCATCAAAGATTGACTGATTTAGATTTTTTTTTAACTGTTGATGATGAATATTTAGAAATCCAAATGGCTGATATGTAAAAGTATTAACGTCTAACCTTTGTTGTTACATCTTAAGTACGCTTTCCCTAAAAAAGAAATATACTGCATTCAAAAATAATTTTATAGCAAGTTACATGGGATGAAAATGTACACGCTCTTAGTTTAGAGTTTGTGAAATATTAAGTGAACAATCAACCAATGATCACAAATATTATCTGTGGCACAACAAGGTAAGAGAGCTATCACTAATATAGATATATGAGTGTTTTTCGATGTTTCTTCTTTCGAAACAGCAGTCCAGAGTTTCATCAGCAGTTTTAATAGTAATCTCCCATATAAGCAAAAGCAACACCCTGACGTATAGAGTATTTCAATTAGCAGAAGCCTTCCTGTGCTTGGCATTTAGACCTGCTGAAATGAGGCTGTTTTGTATCCTAGTCTTTCAGTGCACATTCAGTGCAAAAAGTTCTGTTTATGATTCATGTAGAGAATGACGTGACAGTCTGCTTCAAATGTTGGAAAGTGACAGAACACATTCCATAAATCCATGTAAGTTAAGTAGCAACTATTTACATACAGAATTAAAACTAACTGGAGCCACAGCTTGTGTAATACAAGCCACATGTGCATAAGTTGCATTTACTTCATGGTTTTGGTCACACACACGAACAACAAAGACAGAAGACTAATCAGACACTGTAGTCCAATCAATTACATTTAGTCACAAGAATATTAAATGCCCTTCCTTTTCATGAGAAGACAGACACACTGTCTTCACGTTGACGCAGGATGAAGCTCATCTGTCAACACAAGATTTTCAGGGTAAAGTTCATGAAGCCTCATGTTTTGAAGGTGCTCACTCAAACAGGGATGATTTCGCTTTGATCATTTCACCCTTCACTCACTGAGGCTGTGTTTTCACGGGAGGGAGGGGGGGGGGGGGGGGGGGGATGTGATGTGATGTTTGAAGAGTGATCTCTGCTAGTTGGTATTGCTTTAAAGCACATAAAAGACAATGGTGATGATGATGATGACATATGTGCAAAATGGGAGCGACGAGTTCAAGATTCACTTTTGTTGGATATCGTTAAAACCACAGTCATCCGGGTTGAGAGGACCAAAAATAGATGTGGCTGTGTGGCCTTTGCCCAGGGATCTATGGGTAAACATTTTACAGCAAGATAATCATTTGGGTGACTAAACACTAAATGTCCATCACTTTTCTTGTCAGATCCATAAACGATATGATGGCAGAGCAGGGAAAAGTATAGCTCAAATGCACATGTGGCCCAGTTAAAAAGTAATCGTAGATAAATTGGAAACAACATAAACTGAGACACACTGCAGAGTTAAATGCTACCCTAAGTGCTGAGTAAACACTGTCCCTTGCAGTCATTACCCTTGCAGCTACTTGAATATATTTATGTTGGACACAGAGAACACATGTGTACATCTCTTTCCAGCCACACTGAGCCATGGAAGCTAAAAGGGAGCCTTTAGAGGCTGAAGTCAGATTGAGTTTACTTTTGGGTCACAGTGGGGGATTCAGTTTTATGGAGCAAGACTGAAGTTCATTTGTGTGATTTCTTGTGGTCCACACAGTGCAGGAGAGACACATACTTTGATGTAAAGTCTGCACTGCAGTTCAGAGTGGGTTTTAAGGGCAGAATAATTATGGTGTCCCTGGATGCACAAAGCAAACAGACCGAGATCATGTGGAGCTAAACACACAGACAGAGAACACAGATGTAATGCTCATACAGAAGATTGAACGCTTGTCTTCTGTGAATGTGTAATCCAGCAACAATGTTGTTGTTTTATTTTGATTTCTCCCCTCTGCAGGGGACTTTGTTGCACGATGGGCTCAAACCTGCAGCCTCAGTATTACAAGACCGCAGAACTGACCGGCGAGCTACCATGGGCCTAAACACAGCTTAGGTCTTGCCTCAAAAGAAAACATTTGTATTAAGTTATTTTGGGTGTAGTAAAAAGCAGTTAAGGTTTGGCATAACAAAGATTTATTTTTTGAGAGGATTAAAGGATCGCATTTGTGCTTCACAAAAAGTAATCGGAAAAAACTTACAGTAAGTGGCAAACATGGAGTTCTGATGTGGGCAAATGGATCTGTTAAAGAATCTTGAATATTAAGATTAACTACACAGATTTCTTAAATAGTGTTTACTGTAAATGTATGACTACTCTGGTCTTTTTTGGCATTGTGCAAAAACTGCATAAAGAAAGGGGGAAGAGAATGTCACACATAAACTAAAAAAAATTACAGAGAAAATGAAAAAACTCATCAGTGAATGTCAAAATGAATATGCCTGAAGATGATTTTTATGCCCATCTGATGACATAGGATACTGTAAACTTTTGGCTTTTTTTTTTCTTCTTTTTAATGGCCCTAAGTTCACATTAAATTACTTTTTTTAACATTGAAATTAGCAAACATAATCATCACTATTTCAGTTCTCACCTTTGTAGCTGAGTTTGACCCTGGGGACACACTGTTTGATGCTCGTTCCAAAGGTAAGGCTGGCCAACAAAGTTAGTCCGACTAATGGGACCAATAGATGAGACAGAACACAAGATCTCCTTCCTTTACCGCAGTAATTACTGCCAGACAAGCGGAACAGAACCCCAGCTCCATTCCATCTCTGATTAGAAGGGTCTTCTGTCTTCATGATGTGGTCAGTAGCCTTGTTATGTTTTCACTCTTCTCTCAAACCTGGTGGGCAAAAGAATAGTGTAAAAGTTAAGCAAAGGTGCAGTAATCACGAGTGAGTATGCATGAGGGTGTGTGCAGTCTCATTTAACTTTACAGAGGATGTGAACACTTGTAACTGTTGGGACCATTCAGCTGTTTCACCATGGAGCCCTGCAGGCATGCCCTCTTTCTTTTGCTCTTCCTACATCAGCTGGTGCCGGTCACTAGCTTTCCTTTTGTGATGTTTCAAATGTGTTTGCTCAAAACAAAGGTCAAACTAACCAAACAGACACTTTTTTACCACCTTGCCTCTGGCCATTCCTCTTTCAGTTTCTTTCTCCTCCCTTGCATCCTTTTCACAGAAATATCTTATTTAACTCTTTGTTAAATGCATTAGTTTCACCATGTGGTCAATGAACCTGTCACTTCTTTTTTGTCTCACATAAAAATGAGCTGTGTGTCTTGTTTAAAATTTTACAATGAATTATAAAGGCCTATGGGACAAAGATATTGAGATTTCTACCACAAATACGCCGGAAAATCTCTAGTAAAGTATGTTTTCAAGTTTTACTCAGTATCACAGTTCTGTTTAAGACCTGCCTTTCTGCAGTTTCCAAAACCATTTAGCTACTAATTAACCAGGCAACTAGTGAAGAAATGTATCAATGCAAGAAAAAACTCCTCCTTTGACCTTACAGGTGCCCTCATTACTTTTCTTCCTCACCCACCACAGATAACACAAATCAACTTGTCAGATGATAGTGTAAACAGTGCCAAACTAAATTAATTGATTAGATATATATGAGGCCCACACACTTTTCTCAGGTACTGAAGCCAAACATGCAGCTTGCAGAAAGAAGAATAGGGCATAAAATCAATAAAATGACACAACTGCCATTTAGGATGATGTCGTTATGTATGCAGCACATTGTGTTGTCACTTACAATGTGGTTTAGGAAGTATATTAATTGACACTGATGCAAACCGTTATAACACAATCAAATAAAAGCAGACACGAGGGTTTTGGGGGGTACTTTTATTTTGCCTGCCCAGGTTTCTCATCTAGCATTTAAAGCTTAACTCCGTTGTAGATAGAGGGAGCTCACCATGTCTCCCCCCCTCCACCTTTCAGCTTTTAAAACCAAGAGGATTAGACCCTGATAAACAGACTGGCTGTTTATTTAAGATGACAAATTGAGGCACCTTCACACCTTCAAGGTTAGAAATACAGATATGGAGTTCTATGTGATGGATGAGCCATGGGCAAAGAGAGCAAGAAAGTCAAAAGGTTTTAATCTATGTGGTATTTGCTCTTTGTGAGTGACGGTGATAGTGCCTTTGGCTAGGCTTATCCTCCCTGCAGTGTCCGGAGGACAGCAGTGACATGATTTCACTCAAGTGAGAAGCATTTGAGTCATGTTTCTCTATTCTTGGCTCATTTCTCAGCAGCCCGAGCTTGTGCAGCCACTTTCTACAAAAATGCCACGCAAAACTAGTGAAGAATGAGCTTGTAAAAACTGTTCCTCTTTGGAGAAAAGAATTCCAAACTAACACATGCCATGTCAGGGAAAATAATAATGGAGAGTATCATAACGAACAAAGCTGAAAAAAAAAACAAGGAAAAGGG
Organism: Millerichthys robustus; assembly: GCA_034783495.1. NCBI lineage: Eukaryota > Metazoa > Chordata > Actinopteri > Cyprinodontiformes > Rivulidae > Millerichthys > Millerichthys robustus. The sequence continues at coordinate 11,051,968 of JAVKLF010000011.1, read as the reverse complement.
TGAGGGAGAGGTGAGAAAGAGGAGAAACAGCTTGTAGCATGTGGGTTAAGCTAACACCTCTGTTTCCTGGTGACTCGAGCCCCTGTTGTCTTTGGCAGCATGGCAGGCACGCGGTGCAGGACGAGACGGGGAGGGGAAGTGGGGTGATGAGAAACAAATTTTATAAAGATGACAAATTTAAAGCTTTTGGGGGCTTCTGGCTTCAGATCTCTCATCAAAATACAATTTCTCTTACACCATATTGCCTAAAGTTTGGTAGCTTTCAAATTTTTGGCTCAACATCAAGCAAATAAAGTGTTTATGAAGTATAAAACACAACCTTGTGGACTTTTATCCAATAACACCTCTGAAGAATCTGGCATCTTAGACGATTTATTGCAAAATTAGAACACTCGACAATCAAAAAGTAGCTGAATACAGAACATCCAGAGTAAAACTTGTCAGCAGTCATGAGAAGGCAGCAGATGGTGAAGATGTGATCTGGCCATGGGCATTTTCACATACGGACCACCCCTAATGAGGCATTTAGCAACACCCAGGTGCCCCGCAACACGCCATTATCGACCCCCTCCATCTCCACAGGACAGAGTGCATTAGCACAGCTATTTGTCTTTATTCCCTGACCACAGGCACTGACCTGGCAGAACAACACAAGTAATTGTTTCTAGCTCTCAAGACATTAGTTGTTTTTCTTGGCAACAGTCAATCATGTTTTTTTTTTTACCTCGTAATTAAGCTAGCGTGTAACATTTTTTGAGTCTGTGTGAGTTTGGGTATCACTCGGAGAATGTCGGACTGCCGCAGTGCAACCCTATTTGCTTACGTACTAAATAATGTGCATCAATAACAAAATTTAACATTGTAGTGAAATATATTGTTCATACAGATAAGCTTTTAATCTTTATTTGTGAGCACTTTAAATAAATCTTTTATCTTGGGGGGGTTTAATTCATTTCACTTTGAATACCAAGCGAAAAGACAAAAAGTGGAAACAGCAGTGTGAGCTCACAGTCTAAAGACTATTCATAAATTTGATCTAAAGGGTGTAAGATTTATGCCAGTTTTGTCTAACAAAAAGGTTAACACCAAACACACATTCAGCAGAGTTCATCTCA
>JAVKLF010000011.1:11030440-11046284 GCA_034783495.1 Millerichthys robustus | reverse complement strand
TAATAATCTTTTAAATGTTAAAATGGCAGGCCAGATCTTTCCATAGAAAAGTTATAATCTATGAGTATTTTAAACAGCTATTTGAAAAGACCTAAATTTGGAGAAATTGCATTTCTTGCTGATGATACTTCTTCTGACCTAAAACTTTGATTTTAAAAATGATGTCAAGATTGCATTACATGGTTAATTTGATAGAAATGTTATCATATTCCTGCAGGAAGTGCCCCAGGCTCTTTGGAACTGTTGTGCAACAAATGTCGGTGTAAATAACAATGGCAGCATGGTGGAGCAGGGTTTAGAGCTGTCTCCTCTCATCAAGAAGTTTGCAGGAACACCTTCCTTTCTTAGTAGAGCTTACATGTTCTCCTTGGCATGCATGGCTTTTAGCCCGGCTAGGTCATTTTCCTCAGTCAACAACATGCATGTTATGTGAATTGGTAACTCGGCATTGTCCCTTGGTGTTGGTGAGACCGTGGATGGTTTTGTGTCTCGTATGTCTCTATTTGGCCCGGTGATGGACTTGTGACCAGTCAAGGGTGAACTCTGACTGCTGCACATACCCTGATGCCCTGCAACACTGAAAGGAGAAGTGGGAGAAGAAAATGAATGGCAAATAACAACACACTGTAAAATTGACAGCTTTGAAAAGACTTACCAACTTTGCTGTAATAAGATAGAAGTGCTATCAAGTTTTGGACATTTACAGTGGGTTATTTGGAAACGGCAGCAATCCTGTTTGGTCTTGGCCTTGCTCATTAGACTTTATGTCTCCAAACTGAACCCTTCAAAAAGCTACTGTATTTACAACAGGTGGGGCATTACTGATTATAACCTTTTTTCAAATTACTCCACTTCAAAAGAGTTGCACTATCAATTGAGGATTTGTATTTTTTCTTTCTGTGTGTGTGTTCGATCAAAGTTTACACTGACCATCTTCTCAAATGCTTAAAAGTAAAAAGAACAACTGACTGTTAGTTCAGGCTGTGGATTACAGGGTCAGGTTATCTTACTGGACCCATCTTATAGTGGAGACTGTAATTAACGCAGGAATGGATTTTAAAGTGAACTTAGCTATTATATAAAAACACAGAGACAATATGGTTCACTCTTCTTTTGTAGCAAGCTGCTATCAAGTAAATGTGCACTGAGGTCACATTCACTGAAGATCAGATCCTTGTTGTTGGATCCAGAAAAGACAGATGAGACTGGTTCCAATAAACTGAGATAAGATATGCTTGTTTTTTCACCTTGAAAGCACTGCTGCTCCAGCTGTGTTCCTCGGCAGATGTGACTGCATGGATCCAAGTTACTTAAGAGGTTTGAAAGTTACAGGTTAACAGAGGAAACGGTATCCTCCCTCTCTTTTGGGGGGGGTATAGTGTCAGGGTGTGCACTTCCTCAGGGTAACACACTTATTACAATACAATCAATTGTCAGGTGCGATGGTGACAACAGAAAAAGACAAGAAAATGTTAACGTTATCCCTGCCTGTTCACATGGGAGTTATGCCTGACGTTTTGTGAGAGCATGTCTTCTGGTAGTGTGATTCTGAGACTTACAGTAATACTCACTCCAATACACACCCAACATTCTGGGACAAAGCAAAGCAGTGGTTATGGTTAAGATCATAAACTGCAGTTAAAAGATGGACTTGACCACTGGCTCATCATCTGTAAGTGTTTATAAACTATTGTTTTGAAACTTCAAGTACAATATGTGGTACTTCTGATCTTTGTTTTTATGTATCCAGAATTTATTTAATTTTTCAAGTGAAGGGAGTAACTGGATGTTTTCTCTTCAAATGAACAAAATGTATTATAAACGTATTATTTTGCCATCCAATCCATTTTCTTTTCCTGCCAACAAACGTTGTGTAAAATGTGAAGTACACAGGTTGGCAATAAGGAATATTTATTTGCCCCGCCCCTCAGAACCACACAGTAATCAAAAGGACTGAATCTAGAATTTGCCAGTTGACATTGTGAGGATTTACCAGGAATGCTTGAATTTATTTCTTTGATCATTTGTTTTACTGAAATTCTAATAAATCCATTCATCCATTGTCTTTTACTGGAGCTTTATGTTTGCTTCAAAATACACGGCAAAACCGAACAAGGTTTGACTGTTTTTGTATGTGTAGCAACTAAAATAGTACACCAACGTTATCAATTCATATTCTCATCTTTTTTACTCTATAGTTTCTTTACTCAGTCAAAACAAATATAACAATAATAATAATAATAATAATGTACAATTGGCTGAAGTGTCAGGAAGTGAGAGGACAAGAATGATCATAAACATCAGAATCAGTTAGTAGTTTTGCGTGACTCTACGCCCTTAAAACATCTTTTCAAGTATGTATGTAGTTTTCCCAAAAAAGATGGCCTCATAAAGTCCCACATGTAGTTTATGTTAGAATCCAGAATGCACTGCAATCTGCAAATAATTTACACAATAATCACAGAAGATCTTTGACAAGAGGGCAGCCATCCAGGCCTGATCACCCAGGGAGCTCCTGCTCTGCTCAGTACTCACACACACGCAGATGCAGACCTCCAAGTTTCACTAGTCCTGATCTAATCTTGATAACATGAGCTGCCACAAGGCTTGTTGCGCTCCAAAACAAGCGGAGCAGATCTAATTGTCACTGATTGTTACTTATCAATGATAGGGGGTAAGGATCATTAATTTGACCTGAACTAAAAAAAAAAAGTTAATAAGCAGTGTAAGAGATTGAATATTCCCAGATAATTCTGACATACAAGAGTGAGGAGGGCTACAAACACTTACACAGCATGTGTAGAAGTCAATTTGTGAGTTTACTTGTAAGTCCCAAACAGGGCTGTCATTTCTGCAGGGTCATTTGATGGAGGCAACGTCTTGCTAGCTTAAGTGGCTTTAAGTGTTGCTGCTCCAACATCCATCCATTTTCTTTACCCTCTTTTTCCTATCTGGGTCTGGGGAGGGTTTACTTGTGCTCATATGTCCAGCAGTCACTCTGCGAGAGGTACGGTACACCTTGGACAGGTCACAAGTCCATTGCAGAGACGAATGACACAAACAACCATTCAGATGTACTTTCACACATTTGGACATACCAATTAACTTAGCAAGATTTTTGTGCTCATTGATTGCATACGGTAGTAATAAAATAGATTTTAAGGCTATAAAAGCAATATTAATATAAAACATACATTTAGCCCATACACTTTGAATCTTTTCAATTATTGCTGGTTGGGTGCGCACAATAAAACTCTTTATTCCAACAATTGTCAACATGTTTCTAGTGTTTGTCTGCAGTGGGACTGGAAAAAACATCAGTACTCCAGTACCAGACAAGGGAATTTAGCTTATTCAGTTGTCTTTCTAGTATGATGCTGGTGGGTTGTACAAATTTAACTTTAAAGGCTTTACCTGCAGAATCACTTTGTCTAAAAATATAGTTTGATATTCTCATCATTTTCACAAAGCAGGGTTAAATATTTTGGAAGGATACTCATACTATCTGATTTCGTTAACAGATTTGTGTCTTCACAAGAAGAGAAATACTCACACAGATATGAGAGTAAATACAAACACACTTACACATAACACTGACCAATACACAACACCACAGGACTTCTTTTCTAGTTGGGAGGCAAAATAAAAATCAAAGCTTCAAACTTTACAGTCTAGTACAAACAATAAATCCACATTCCAATTATCTGCATTTTTCAAATACACACACATGCACACTTCAAAAGATGCATTTAACAATTCTCCAAGCCACACTGCCAATGGTAAACACTAAACATGCCAGCCCATTAGAGGGAAAACTGCAGCAAAAACATACAATCTCAGAGCAAGAAGGTGAAGCACACTGACTAATTTAGTTTGTTTTGTCTCCCTGCCAGCATTTTGTTTATTTTTCTTGTGACATTGTTAGCATGCAGCAAGTGTCTGAGCATCGTATTATTTATTTGTTTTCGGCAGGAACTCACAGCTCTGTGGCTTACAGAGCAACAAGCTCTACACAAGGACTGATCCAAAAGTAGAAACAGGTAGGAAATAGCTGTAAGCACAGGAGAAAGATGGACGGCGTGAAACTAAAATGAATCAATTTCCCCCACCAAGAGTTAGGGTGTTTAACAAAGACAAAAAAAAAAGAAAAAATAGAAAATGTGATTTTTTTTTAAGCTCAATATCTGACTTGTAGCCTTTTAAGTGGTCACTAAAGTTGATTAGCTGTGGAGGCCATCTTGAATTAGGTTAAATTTTAAAATGAAACAGTTGCAGACATACATCCAGTTAAAACATTGAGAGGTTCAATAAAAACCATTCAGTGGTTGAAATACTTTGCTAACATAGTTGTTTTAAAGTGGTCCTCAAGGGTCGTTTACCTTCATGTTGTTTTCCTACTCTAGCACACCTGGTTGAGTGACTAAATTAAATCTATGTTTTGTAGACGTTAGTCCCAAATTAATGTAAATCAGGTGTGTTGGAGCAGAGAAACCTCTAAAACATGCAAGATAGTGGTCCTCGAGGACCACAATTGGACATCTCTGAGCTAGCAGACATTTGTCAATTATTCTGATTTCTTAGAAAAATATTTTAATATACCAGGGAAAACCGTCTGCAAAAACACGGTAGAAATCAGAATAAAAACAACTTTGACCTTTGACCTACTTGGCAAACTTATACTGGATGTTGGGAATGTTTAGACCGTAGTATTGCCTTTGCCATCACACCAAGCTGTCAAAAGACACTTTTATGAAATCTGAATAGACCGCACAAAATATTTTTATTTGACGTGACAGCTGATATGTCTGAGATTCTGATAGGTGTTCGCATTCCTCTCTTATAAATCAAACATCTGGGGATCTCATCTGACAATCCAGTGGTACTTTTCAAGAGGAAAGGGAGGCAGAAAGATAAACTGAGAAGGATAGAGTGTAAATGTACCCTCAGGGGAAGGCGGCTGACATTCAGCTTTGGATTGTCTGTAAGTCTTTCGACAAAATACATCTAACAGCATTCTCCCCTGTGTAGTTTGTGAATGTAGATGTGTGTGTGTGTGAGTTTGTGTGTGTAGTAGAGGGGGGGATGCTGGTGTCCGTGATACAGCACAGCTGTTTTCTGTGTTAAATTATCAAGGAGACCTCCTCCCTCTATCAACGTTTTTGCACTACATAAATCCAAACTCTTAGGTAATGGATCAACAACATGAGGTTTTTATATCTGATCCCATTATTCTGCACCGTTTAGTAAAGGACAACAATTTGGTTAAAAATAATGGGATAATGGGAAACATGATGACAAAAAGATTTCAACTGTATCCACAGACACATAAACCCTCTTGTCAGGTAGAATTAGAAAGGAATAACAAATATACATGCTATTTACATTTTACCAGCAATTATAAAACCTACACAATGAATTGTTATAATCTTCGTAAAGATATGATTTGGGTTTTATTTAGATTTTTTATTTTTTCAGTTATTTTTTGTTTCATTCCCTTGATTCCATTTTCTGATTTATAGGTGTTAATCTTTTTGTTACTTCTGCACAGCTGAGCCTTCTTTAGTAGTTAATTATTACACCTGCTTTGTAGTATTTGAATGCTCCATCAGCTGGATTTTTAGTATGTTGTTGTCTATGTTGATTTTTATTTTTCATTTTGATCAACACATACCTGCCTTTTTGTCCTGTTTGGTTTTTGTACCTCTGAACTATGGATTGTGACAAAACATTTAAGAAAACTTAAGTCACTAAATTATAGTTATTCATAAAATAATTGCTGGTCAGAAAAAATTCTGGCTTATGTTTAATTTTTCTTCTACTGAAGGGTAAAATGTTGGTGGCAGCAAGACATGGGAAAAAGAAAGTGGAGACCAATTTTTATTCACTTTAGTCCCTGTTTAAGATTTGTGGTTAATAGATTTTTACTGATTGCTTTTCCTTTACTCACTTCTCCTTTTCCCAGCACCAAGATCCATATTTACACCCAAAACTGATTTAAACCTGTAAGAGAAGGGGTAGATAAAGAAAGCACAATGGAAGCAAGAAAGGATGGGGCCATTGCAGATGGGGACAGAACAATGGCTGTGGCTCAGTTAGGCTGATTTTCCTACAGAGTTCTCACGGCTTATCAAAGATCTCAGTTCACTCAGTGAGGGACTTCTCCCCTTAGGTGGTCCCATTTTCATAAACACTGGGACTAGTTACCTTTAAAAACAAAGTTGGGATTTGACATGCCAGGATAAACATTTGTTGACCCGATTCCAGAGAGTAAACATTGTGTAGCAATCTTGGTTTAAAAAAAAAAAAAAGAACAGAAAAGTTCTGGACTACAACAAAAGCAAATTATCTTATTTTAAATAACAATTGTGTATAAAGTTGGCATTTTTACAGTACTTTTAGCTTGTTTTAGTGGCTTCTGGTGAGCTTTGAGTGAGTTGGTAACGGGAGTATGTGCTTCAATGTTTCAACTCCCTGCATTCATGAAAAAAGTAATTTGAGCTATGCTTGACTCATGTGGTCAGTCAAACAACATAGCAGGAAAGGAGGGCTGATAAAGGAAGAACAGCAAAAAGAATTAAAAGTCTAGCATTCCTTGAAGGCATATCACCTGCCCTGTTTCAAACCAGTGTTAAATCAAAATCATCTAATGTTGAGAAATGACAGAGCTGTTGGCCTTTTGGTTAAACCTTGAAAATAGCAGTTTTGAATGATCGTTAGCCACAACCACACCAAATATCTTCTTGTGTTGCAAAGTTCTATGTTTGTCCAGTTTGTCATTGACCTTTTAATGTCTTGTGATCATTGTAAAATTGTCACAGTGACATTTAATCCTTTCAAAGAAATACCAGAAACACTATAATCTGTTTAACTCGATCATGCACCAGCTGCCATCTGTTCCAGGCTGCCAACTCTTCACATAAAGTTAAAGGAGGCGTGCCAGCGAGGCTAGACTGTATGATCAAGTAAGTGGTTCAAGCTAGCAACTCTGTGGTTATTTTTAATCCACTTTAACATGCCACTGATTTCTCTTCTCCAGTTGTTGACACCGAGCTTGTATTCCTTCACTTATTCATTAAAACAATGGAATTGCTTTACATGACATTCATTTGGTGGAGGAGTATGGTATGGTATGATATCATGCATAATAATATGCATGTTAGTGAAGCGTGACTTCCATATCTCACAATACTACCTTAGATGTGTTTTTAATCTACTGCTTTACTTTAGGGATACTCGATGTAGATGTCTGGTTTGGTGGGAGCCATAAATCATTCTGTTTCAGTATTTTTAAACAATTGAGAAAATTAAGAGCATTTAGGCAACTAACTTTCAGACACATTCAGATTTCTTTGGAGCCCCTCCATCAGCACATAGAGGTCCAAAGCTAATATGGTCACAGTCCATTTTGGGGTGACTCAGTAAGTAGCTTACTCCCATTATAAGCTGAAAATTTAACTGACCAATTTGAAGTAATTGGAAACAATTTACAGCAGTTAGGTACAGTTAGTATTAATAAAAGTAAAGCCACTTTTTCAGTCGTTTAATGTGGGTACAAGATGAAAACCCTTGCTGGTTTTAGGAGTTTGTGTAAAATATAAGACACGTTTGTAATAAGGCTCCCAGAAAGTGGCTTGCATGACACCTGACCGTTGGAACAGGCCAGACTCAGTCATTAAAACACATATACCTCTATTAGGCCCTAATGAGTGGTGTGTCAGGCTGCTGTATGTGGCACTCTGAATGCTACCACACAGCTCAAGCCTTTCATCGGAGGGGAAATGAAGAGTGACCAGCACAATAAGTCACTGTGAAGTGAAAGCAGCACTGGGAACAGTCGGAATAATGTGGTAGGAATGGTGGCGAGGGTTTCCGTCAACTGTGGCATTCATTAACCCGCAGAGTGTTGGATACTGAAACAGGAAACAACTTGTAGCCCGTACATATGTGTAAGTGTGGCCACGTGTGGGACAGATAAAGCTGCACATTAGTGCTCCACATGTGGAATTCCACTGTGCGGTAGTAATCTTCCTTTTGCCTTATGTTAGCACACCTCCCTTCACCAGACTGTCACAGGCTTTTAACACCAAATTGTGTCATGCAACAATAACCTCTAATGGCTCGTAGCATGAACAGAAATGGTGTGTGCTGGAAAACTATTGAAAGCATATAAGGAAAATAAACAACAATTGCTAAACTCCTGCTACTTTAGCAGCATGTAGAATAAAGTCATATTTTGCATGCTTTTGTTTATCCTAAAACATTATAAAAACTGCCATATATATATAGTATTGTAATCTATATTTATTATCAGTATGTCTTTTGTTTTAGCTGAATACTGTTTATTTTGTCATATTTTCAGCCTGTGACAAGAAGCCCACTACAAGGGAAACTGGCAATAATTGGAAAGCAGAGTAATAGGAGGAAGGTGAAGAAAGGGTAAAGTGGTGATAAAGTTTGGGGAAAGGAAACCCTTTATCTGCTTTGTGTCTGCGATAATGATCATTAGCTGAGTTTGTGCTGGCGTGCAGTAAATTTTTAACCTTTCAAATCACAGGGTCAATTCTTAGATTCAGTTAGGAGATGTTATAAATCTAAAGGTTTTATTTCTCCTCCTCCCATGGGATGGCTCATTAGATTGGAGCAGAGTGAGTGAAACCAATACCATATGGTTGTTAAAAGGAGAAGCTCAATTAGCAAGCTAACAGGGTTATTTGAGGACATTGAATTCTAGGTTTGAGATGTACAAAACACAAAAAAGAAGCAACACATTGTGCTGGACCGGAACATAATATAACTACGTCCTTTCTGTGAAAGCAGATTCAATTTACGCCAGTTTGGTAGGTAATGAAGAAGTGAAAAAATTGATTAGCTTTTTTAAGTGGAACATCAGAGTGCCACATCAGAGCACATTTAACATGTGGCTCGTTAGGAGAATGGTCCCAGATTGTTACATGGAAGCACGGCTCCATTAAGCAGTAGTTTCTTTGTGAAACATGGGATTTTGGGAAGGAAGGACAGAGACTATCCCAGCTGTCACTGACTGAAAGGCAAACAGCGCACTAAACACTTTGCCATGCACACAAACAATCACTTCAACACGGTCAAATTCAAATCACTTGTTAAACCAACATAAATGTTTTTCAATTATAGGAGGAAACAAGAGTGTCGAGAAGTTTTCTTTAAAACTTGACGTAACTATTTTTTGGTTTTAGATTTTTTTTCCATCCATCACCTTAACCTGCTTCTTCCTTTCAGGGTCACCGGTGTCCATATCCAGCAGTCACAGTGTGAGGGGCGGGGTACATCCTGGACAGGTCACAAGTCCATCACAAGGATGCATGTAGACAAACAACCATTCACTCTCTCACACAGGACAATTTAGAATTACCAATTAGCCTAACAGTCATGCATTTGGTCTGTGGGAGAAAACCAGAGTACCTGGAGAAAACCCACACATGCACAGAGAGAACATACAAACTCTACTCTGAAATGTCCCTGGCCGAGATTCGATCCCGTGACCTATTTGCTGGGAGGCAACAGCTCCACCAACTGAGCCACCGTGCCGCCCAAAGTTTGACCAGAGAAATTATATTATTGTTAGGAAAAGAAAAAGTTATTTCATTTTTTCTCGCAGCAGCACATCTCAAAAAAGTTGGCACAGGAAGCATTTCCTCTTCTTTTATCAACAGTCTATAAACACCTGAGGAAACCAATTGCTGGAATTTTTGGAGGGGAATTTTGTTCCATTCTTGTCTGATGTGAAATTCTATGTGTTCAACAGTTTCGGGCTTTTGTAGGACTTTTCATTACACGATGTGTCTAATTAGTGAGAGATCTGGACTGCAGCATTTATTCAACATTTAATGTTTTCTATGTTCCATTATGAATACATAGTGGGTTTATAAAATTTACAAGACATTTCAATTTGTTTTTGTATATTTTACAGAGTCCCAACCTTTTAGGAATTGGGTTTGTACTTTCTGCATGCATGTGTGGGACTTTAGAGAACCTTGTAAGGCAGCATCCACTTTAGATGGGATGTAGTCCTTGCATATTTTCAAACAGTTCTAATGGTAAAATGCTTACAATGCCATGGCATTTAAACTTTCTTTAAAATGATTTCTCCAAATAGACCAAAGATCAACTTGACATTATGCCACTAGTGTTTATACATACACTAATTACATTAGAACAATACTTGTGTCATGTCCAAGTTTTCTCCTCTCTGTCAGTGCCACTCTGCCAGGAATGAAAATATGTTTGCATTGAAAACTTTTAGTTAAGTGAATCAACAGTCAGTTTATATTTTTAAGCATCTGGCAGAGATTTCTACTGTTGTCTTTTTTTTCAAAGCCAGCACAAGTTATTGAAGTGGTAAGTCTAAGATAATGAATTGTATAACCATATTCTAAACAGTCAGCTCTTTAGCAACCTAAGAAATGCTCCACATGGTTTAGTTTGTCGTAGATGTTCTGATCTAAAGTATAAAAGGGTTTGGGTTTTTGCAGTTGCCACTCCAAATCTGTGGAATAGTTTACCTGTCCAGAGGACCTACTAATTTTATTTCATTTTTTTAATACTTTGACCTGGATTGTTTAGATGCATCAGAACAACAATTTACTTATATGGACCTCTAAGACTCTTGAGACATTTTATGGTGAAAATCCTTTTTTTTTTTTTCTTGGCGTTTGATTTAAGCAGAACTTGAGATAGAGCTGATGGTTTTATAGTGTTTTGTATTCAATTTTAGCTTTACTTGTTCTTTTAAGATGTCTTGATAAACTTTGCTTTTATTTGCCATAGAAATAAACTTAAACATGCAATAAGTGGTTCAGCTGTAAAAGAGAAAGTTATGAATTCAAATAACAACACACATAGTACCGAGAACATTTTTGGTAACAGCTCAGTAAAGGTCACCTGAAATAAGAATTGTATTTAAAAGAGTTATCAAGTCACCCTATACAATTTTAAGTGTCTTAACAATTAATGTGGTAATTACAAAATGCCTAGAGACAGATTATTACTGTATATAAATTACTTAGCAAAAAGACTAAATGAGGAACGACAGCAAGCCAAACAGCACTTCTAGAGCCAATTTCTAGCTTTTCCTGCAGCCCCCTTTCACCACATCTTTTGCCTTTTTGTTCCCTAAGCGCCTTCCAGCTGGAAAACTGTCTCTAGACTCGGGTCTCTTCTCCAGTCATCAGAAGACCCCAGCATGAATCATGACCTCACTCTGGAGAGTTAATTACACCACCAAAAAAGCAAAGATTCTTGCAGGAAGCAAGTGTTAAAAACCAGGAAATTTAAGGAGAGGGATAGCCTGAGGCTAGTAATCAATCATGAGGTGTCTACCACTAGGTCACCTGCATCCATGTGTGTGTTTTGTATTCATTGTTTTTGGGTCCTTATTTTATGTGAAACGTTTCTTAAACTCAGAACTTTTTAAAACTGCTATCATTTAAAAAAAACTTGATTTTGTCCATTTAAAAATGAGCTTGGTAAAGCAAATAGTAGCCTTCATAATCAATGGTTTATTATAACTTGTGACATTTCAGGTAGAAGATGTAACCAACATAAATACTAGGTAACAGTTACCTTTTTACTTAAATTTGTTATTTTGATGTGATATTTCATTCTTGGGATTTGTGATTGTATTTAGTTATAAAATAGGCCAACTCAAATTTATGAATGTGTATTAACTGGTAGCTTAAAAGGGTTAGTTTGGGCATTTTTGTTTCGGTATTCAGTGGAGTCGACAGTTAGTATCATACCTGTTGTAGACAGAAATTTTTAGATAGATTTAAACTCCATAAAAACTTTCTTTTCGTCTCGCTGATGTGTTTGCCTGACAAAAATTTTTATTTTCTTCTTGCTCTCTGCCATTCATATATATAATTGATTGAAGTTGTTTTTGGACACTAGAATTCTGCTTCAGAACTGACTGTCTCAGACCTCTTAGCAACACCATGCCAAGAGAAAGATGCTTTTTTTATAGCTTTACAACCTCTCTGCCCTGTAATGTCTCATCTTTTCCTCAGTGTTATTCCCATAAACTACATTAGCACATAGTTTTTGAATAGGTAAAAGTGGAATTAGAGAAGTAGAAACTAGAAATTGTCAGTAACAGGAGCACATCTCATCTGCATGCCTGTGACATGTGTCATTAGTTAAAAGTGAAATAGATTAATTCCCCACACCAACAGTCAACAAGATCAGATTTAGTCTTCCCAGCAGTAATATATCACATTAATATGGAATGTTGTTCAGTTGATTAGCTTCCTGTTTCCATGTGCACACGTGCACACCACACAGATGCCTGTTTCCACAGACATTACTAATACAGGAACAGATTCTTGTTTTTTTTTTTCTCAAGGAATGGGAGCTAATATAGTGTTTGTGTGAAGTCACAGGCCTTTTAATATGTCACACCTGTTCCACTGACTTATAGGTTGAATGAAGGGAGAGGGCAGGTCTGTAAACGCACAATCTCCTGCAGTTTATCACTTTTTGTTTTTGAAGTTTAACAAACCATCCAGTCTGCCTTTCTTTCCCTCTTCAGGTTCTTTAAAAGGATATAGCAGGCTTATACAGTAAATGTACCATATCACTATTTGTGACATGTTTCCCTTTCATCAGTCCCCTGAGAGACTTACAACAAAAAGGCCAATATTATTTGCTTCAGGGGTATTTTTTTTTTCATTGCTGCCATTATAGTCAGTTTTGACTGCTCACACATATGAAGAAGAAACCTTCTGGCTGTGAGGTAATTATAACCACTACCCTGCTGTGCATGCCCACCTTCTGAGCAGAGAAGGAGTAAAATAAGACAAACAGCAGGTGAGGTTTTATTAAGCCAAGTTTAGGCGCCACTAAGTCAAAAGAAGTCAAGTCTGACTGCTACTTTTTAGGGATCACTAAAAAAATAAATGTCTAACCGGATCCCCACCCAGTTTCTTGTAAACGCTATTTTATGAACTCTGTTTCCTCTTTGGGCCAGTGAATTTTATTATTACTTTTTTTAAGACAGTTTGTTGACTGCTCATCTTAAAGAAGCAGAAAAGTCCCAGCGTTTGAGGAGTGACTAAAGGAATGAAAGGACAAATGGAACCAGAAAGAACCGAGACCTTTGATGTCTGCTTAGTAAATGACCTGATGAGGCGTTTGATGCCTGTGAGTTGTGACCGCCTCCCACAAGATGTAATGTTTTTTTTACATGAGCATTCTTTTGAAAATCTGTTTCATGACTTTTCATCAGAACATAAAAGAAAAACTGTGTACCTAACTCTGAATGAATGAATGATTTTTTTTTTTGTAGACACCAAAGAATAAAAGGTGAATTATAAACAGAATCACTGATTAAAGGTTTAAGGGGTCTTTTCTGCAACCACAGCTTTTAGGCTAAACTAACCAACACATCAAGGTTTGGAGGAAAATTACACTCAGTAAAACTTCCATATTGGGAGATAAAAGTTTCTGACAACTTGGAACTTTAAAGATAGGGTTACAGTCTAGAACATTCCTCACTTACCACACATTTCCAGTCTTTTATTTCCTCTTCTCTGTGTCAAGTATCTTCTTAGGTTTAACCTCTGTAAAAGTTCAAACCACAGTTGAAAAGCAAACGGAAAGAATTTTTTAGTTATTTGAAAGTACTGTGGCATTTAAAGTTTTAGGTCAACTATTTGAAATACAGTTTTGTGGTAAGAGTATGAATAATTAATGTCTTACCTACTGTGGATAGGTATTTGAACAAACTCCGTTTGGAAAAATAGAGTTTAATTTTGAGCAGAATGATAAACTTACAGCTAGCAGAACTAAGACCATTTGGAATGCAGCTGTCTTAAAACTGCTCCAGTCTCAAAAAATTATTAACAATTCATGTCAGTGCAAATGTAGAAACCTTCATACTATTATCAGTGTTTCATTACATTGGTATATCCATAGATGTTTAAGGTTAAATTGTTTTAAAGTCTGCTACTTAAACTTTACATATGCACAGTGGAAACAAAACACTTTTAAAGAACTACTTTGGTGCTATTTATAAATTTGTTGAAGCATTCTTTTTCTTTTTATCACACACACACACACACCTGTGAACACAGACTCGTACAGAATCAAAACTCCCCTGATAATGCCCCAATTAAGCTTCACCACATGGAGGCCATTGACTGTGAAATTGAAAACAGTGACGGGGACACCATTATTATGTCAGTGATGTAACTTCATAATGGCAGTTCAGCATGAGATCAGATAAAGCTCGTGCAGGCAGTCAGTCCCAGATCGAGACTTCTAACTGTAGTTGGAGAGTTAATTGTTGTTTTCACTGGTTTGATGCAGGTTAACATATGTGACATAAAGAAATGTGTGGTAATATACAGTAAATATGTTGCTGTTTAGAACAACTTCCTTAGCTCTCCTTTCAGGCAGACAATGCAATAAGTGACACTTGAGCAACGAGACAATTACCCTTAAAACCCCACAAACAGAGCCTGCATTCTAGTGGTTGATATAAATACCAACGAGCAGCAGCTGCTAAGCAGGCGGCGCTGCAGTAAGTCTCACAGCTTGAAGTAAAAAGGGTGTCTGAAACTATTAAATGACCAAATTAAACACGCAAACAATAGGGTGAAAAAACATTTTTAGGGGTTCACTGACCAATTGACAGCAGCACAAACTTCAGCATGGGAAAAAAAAACAAAATGAAGGTTATTTCTTGTAAATATATTGTAAGTTTAGATAAAATACGTTTTATGTTTCAACTGGTTTACCACCATAGCAAAACATCTAGAGAAAATAATACCTATACTCAGAGGAAAATAACAGATTATTTGATTATCAAGCTCTTCCATTCATTAGTTCTCTCCTGCTTTTGTACTATGTTTTTGTTAGTATATTGGCATTTGATTTTCTCCATCCTTGCAGCCTTAAGGCTTCAAAAACAGGGTATAGCAACAAATGTCCATCCTTTTTTCTTCTTTGTCTTTCTCATGGAGGTAAGTCAAAAGGAGGGTTGCATCTCAGGGGGTCAGCCCAACTCCTCTGCTTTAGTCTTTAGATAACACTCAGCTGAACTACAGATGTTTTGCCTCCTTTAACCTTCCTTCCTCTCCTTTGTCATAGAGGCCTCCTACTGACAGCAGACTCACTGCTCAGCTCACGCTGTCGACTGTGTGGTAGTCCACCAATAAGGTTTGGATTTTGACACCTTGGATTTATCACTTTCCTGATGCTGACCTGAGTTCACACAGCTATCGCAATGTCGCTTACAGTATGTGTCAAAACTGTTATGGCTTCTATATTCCACTATTTAAGATAAAGCTGAAGGGAGGGACGGAGAGAGCTAGTGATGTCTGCTGGGATTAGTGAGACCAAGCGTTGATATACTGATTTGTCAGCTCTTTCTGTCTTGTTCTACTCTGTCTGCCCTGCAGGGGTTGTGACATCTACCCCCCTAATGTGCATTTAATGTCTCGTCCGCCCTGTCACCATACTGTTAAGAGGACGTCTGCCTCGACTCTCTGCTGGATGCACTGTTTTGATTTAGTGACAGTAGAACCACGACTTCACGGCAGTGTGCTCCACCGGGGCCTGCAGGCTCTGTGTATGTCTGCCTTTTTATCCCTGCATCTGTCCTGTTTCTCCATTCCATCACTCCACCTCTCCCGGGGTTTGTGTCTCCTCCTCACCTCCCCCTTTTGTCACAGCTTGTCCTGTCATTACTCATGCTGCCTGTCCAATGACACAAGAGTGCAGAGGAGAAGGTCTATGTGTGTGTGTGTGTGTGTGTGTGTGTGTGTGTGTGTGTGTGTGTGTGTGTGTGTGTGTGTGTGTGTGTGTGTGT
>JAVKLF010000011.1:11010476-11027491 GCA_034783495.1 Millerichthys robustus | reverse complement strand
CTGTTCTACAGGCCAGCTGTTCTGCTCATTCCAGGTGCAGACTTGAGTGGACCTGGTTATGAATTTGTGTTATCATTTTGTTTTTATGATAAAATATAAAAAAAGTAACTCTTTCAAAAATGTTTTTTTAACCAAAGCGTTATCTGATAAACTTTAACGAGTTTTGAATCCAAAAATAAATTTGCATAAAAAAATAAACATTGTACACTAACACCCAAAGCAGAGAACAATTAATGTTATGTAAGACCTACAATAAATAAAAGGTATGACATCATAACATTGGTGGACCTCATTGGCCCTCGTAAGCATCCTTTTTGTCCCACATTTGTTTTGTTTTTTTTAGATTTGCTCACACTGTCACTGGTTGTGGTTGAATTCTTAAACACACTGAAAAACAGAAAAAAGGTTTTGGTGAAATTACATAAGAGTTAGCAGTGCAAATAGAGCATGTCATAATCCCTCTTGGTTTGAGCTTTAAGCTCAACATGTGTTTAGTCTCACTGCAGAAATGAGAGTAGGAGTTCAGTGGCAATCGGCCATAGAATCAGGAGCACTACACCTGATAAAGTGCTCCTTGGTTCACTTGACTTTTTCACTGAAATAAATAAACTTAGAAGTTACTGCTGTTCTCCAACAGCAGTTGCCACTGGGGGAATAAACTGTAAACTATCACTTAGTAGGCTTTTGTTGGTCACAAAAGAGAAATGCATTTTATGTCCAAAGTGATCTTGTAATGTGGGTTTTGAGTAATGATTATGAAGAAACCAAATCCAACACTGGAGAGGGAAAAGTGACAGTAAACTACAGTATATCTGGCAACTTTGGGCCAAAATCACAGCAACTGTGGCAAACATTCTCCTTGGGTTGGAAGACTTGTTGGACCGAGCAGAAGCGAGATCTATCAGGAATCAAGATCAACACCCGTCTGAACCAATTTACACAGTCTTAGTAGGCCTGCCATGGTTCGCTGCTCACCCTCAGCTCCTCTCTACATAGCATTTTTTTGTCTTTTTCTGTCTTTTTCTCTTTCTCTGTCTATTTTATATGTAATCTTTTTTGCCCGGGTTTTCCATGAAGCAGAAAGTCATTAAGGGAGAGGCGACACTGCAGCGATGGTTCAGCCTGAGAGAACACAGTCTTTGACCACGGCTGCACATGGATTAGCTCATTACAGGTCAAACGCTTTCTCACTCAGCAAAAGCAAAGAGCAAATTCAAAGGACGACCAGATGATGTTCTCGCTGGGACTTTTTTATTTATGAATCATTTCATTCTCTCCATTACATGGTATTTCAAACAAATCAGTCAGCATTTTAATTTAAACACAAAATTACTTTAAATACTTAAAGTATAAGAATTGTCTCTTTCAAAGTTTAACCTCTCTGAAATGTTAGCTAGTTTAGATTTCTGCCTTCTGTTGTATTGCCATGTGACAGTAGGACATTTTAATTACTAAATCTTTAAATTTAAGTAGAATTTACAAGGTAGTCAACTTCAAACTAAGGCATCGAAGTGATCAGTAAACTTGTTTGTTTTTGTCTTACCCCCTACCTCTTGTCCTGTTCTTTGAGGTCTGTGGTAATTTCAACAGTTGGCACCTGAAACTTGATGTGTTGTGTGTGCACTTGTCTCTGTGTGTACTGTATATGGTTCCTAGCCTGCTGCAGAGTAGCCTGGCAAAATACACTGAATTATCCCTCTATCTACCCCCACTCCCAACCCCCCACACCCCACACCTTCCCACCAACCCTGTTACTCTGCCTCAATCCTTCCCCAAACAGCTATGCCGCACAACACATCCCATTTGCATACTGTTTATTGTGCTGCAAATCATCTTCCCACAGTGAAGCTAATTGTGGTAGGGCATACTTTTTCCAGGTATTTTAAATAGGCAATCATTTCTCACAATGTTTGCAAATATTTTGCACATGTTCCTACCTATTTGTCATCACCCGCTGCCAAAGGCAAAAGTGGCACCGTAATGTATTTGGTGTATTTGCTTGCCTGTAAATTTAGGAAAATACCTTAAGGATCAGTGAGCAGTAACTTTCACAAAAGTCCCATTTTCTACTCGGTTCAGCTCGTCACAAGTTCAGAGACTTTCCATTGGGTGATCCAACTTAGTTCTTAAGACCTTTTGGCCGAGGTTGAAGGTGAGCCCAACTGAGCCAATGATTTCACGTCAGCAGACCGCAGGCCATTAATTGGCCAGGGAGCCACTTTACTGTACTGTCATGGCAACAACTATCAGAACTCAGGAAAATGTCAGTGTTTGGTAGTTAAGGGGTAACAGAGGCTCAAGAAACTATATAAAAAGTGAGTTTATTTACAATATATGAATGGCAGCATGGAATAGAAGGTGAGTATTAGATCCATGTGGACAAAGAGAAGCAGAAGTAGGTATATCTAGTTGGTTGGAGGAGGGGCAGCAGGTGAGTATGGGTTGAATAGGTAAGGCATGGCAGCAAGTAGCAATCTCTAGGAAGGCAGACTTTCGAGGATTTTCTAATAAAACAGAAATCACAGTTTAACTTAAGTGACATAAACTTTGTGCAACCAAGAACTGTACCATAAGGTATGAAATATCCATTCAATGTGCGTGAACCCGCTAAGGTGTGGCGTATGATGGAACAGTGGCACTGAGTTTTAACAGTCGGCTGAGACACATATAAAATTGTAAACTACTCGGCAAAATAAATAAATAAATGCAACTAATCTGCTCAAGGGGGAAGAGGTGAGACTGAGAGAGAGGAACTAGGAAAGGCACAGTGTCACACTGATGCTTTTTGTGTATGTGTGTGTTTGTGTTATGGGGTGTGTGTGATGAGACGGCCAATAGAGACCTTCTGAGAGCAGGTTCCCATGACCCACGCTGTCCAGCAGGAGGTCTCTGCAACTTGTAAAGACTTTATTTTTCCAGTTAGCGCACACACAGACTTACACGGACACATGCGCTTCTTCACAAACACATAATGCGACCACACACACAGAATGAGTTTATCCAGTCCAATCTCAAGCTAATTTGGCAATCACTGTGTGCTCACTCTTTTCTGCCTTTTCATGCCAATCCTGAAGATTTCATCTGTCCCAGGGAGATTTCCAGGTCTCTTCTCTTTATAGATAAAAAGTGTTCACATCCATAAACTAACACATAAAACTACAATTATAGGGACTTAAAAAGTAGGAACCCACCAGGATCATAATTTGATTCGAAAGCAAACAAGTGTCCCATATAATCAGCCATGTAATGTTCCAAACTGCAGTGAAATTAAGTTCAAAGAAACTTTTAAAGATGTGTTGCTCGTCTGGACAGGAGAATCTTTGACAGAGAAACTCAGTCTCGTCTCAGATCTTCTGGGGTTATCATCAGAGATGATGTGAATATTTATGAGCTGAGAGGAATGAGACACAGTCGTATCTAAAATATGAATTTTCTAATCAGAGCTAATAAATATTTGACTTGTGGAGCCTATCGTGCAGATTAATAGATATTCTGGACTAAATTCTTAATGTGAAACAGGCCATACAGTATGATTCCCCATTTGGACTCAAGTCATCTTTGTCACTTACTCATGACAATGAATGGCCAGATAGTTTCAGATTTTTCCTATTTCTGTCCAATAGTACAAAAAAGGAGAAAAAAAAGTAAAAAAGATGGAGCGCATGCTTTGCTTTATTGTATTCTCTTAAGTGATCACTGTTTTTAAAATGCATGTTTTCTAAGCTTGACACGATTAAATGGATAAATTATTTACCTGCATTTCGGCCTGGTTTATATTCCTTTATTGATGTTTCCTTCTCCTTTGACCATTTTATCCATCCTGTTTGCTTTCTGTTATTTTTTTATAAATATTGTATAAGCTTCTTATTTACTGTGTATTGGTCACTTTGTTAATTTTCCATTAACAAAATTTAATGGTCCCCATATTGTCCACTAGTCAGCAGTGAAAAGGGAAAAAAAACAGATGACAGAAACAAGAAACAGTCAATACTTTATCCCCCTCCATATATTTAAACTGGAACGGCTCAGAGTGTGCAGATCAATATCCATAAATTACAAATGAATGAAATGACTGTGTAATAAAAATGGTTTTCTCTCATGTCTTGATTTTTTAGCATATTTGGAATAACATATTTGAATTTTCTGCTGTTAACTGTTAGAGTTTGAGTTCTGCCTTGCCATCATCCCTTATTCCTCTTTAGTTGTTTTTATAGTAAACATTTGAGTAATACATTACATTAAGTAAATGTTCTAATGGAGGGAAGACACATCACATTCAGAAGACTTGACGCACCTTCAAACAACAAAAAGTGACCAAGAAAAAAAGTCAGGGAAATCAAACGGTCAACAACTTCAGCTGAGTGAAGGAAACTGGCGTGGAATAAGGCATTTTGCATTTGTTCACACGAAAAGACTTTCAAGACTTTTCATTTAGGACAAAAATTGAAAAACTGTTCACACGTTATACTGTATGTCCAACTGAGCTGAAAACTTGAAAAGGAAGAAAGTTGTTTTGTTAGATGTGAACATGAGCGTTAGATCATGCCTGAGGAAAACTTTAGTCAAATTTCAAGTCATGCAAGCATCTAAAACTCTTACCATCTTTTGCTTAAATTGATCATTTTGACAGGTTCTGTTGAGTTGTATTGTGCTTAAACTGACTGTGATGTGCACACTGCTACAGTTTGAGAATATTTAAACAATTCTAGCCTTGTAAAACTGCAATGAAGTCTTTTAAGAATGTGACATATTAGCATGCATGTCTGTGGAAAAACAGCACAGCTCATGTAACAAACTCATTTTCAGGGTTTTAACTGTTTTGATTATAGCATATGAGCCCTGTCCTTGCCCGGCTTTTAGCCAGACTTGCAAACACGGTTGTTCACCGAAACCATCCTTCATGAATTAAAATGTCACAGCATAGATATACTGTAACATTAAGCTTAACCTGTTGACAGTACTTGATATCAGTTTCAGCTTCAACATGGTACAGAACATCACCTTAAAGCCTAATCTCCCTTCCATTCTGTGCAAGAAAAAAAAACGTAAGACTGCCCGAAGATGTTAGTCACCTTTCATGTGTAGGATTTCCACATCTCCTCTATCTCACAAAAGGCTAGTCAATAAAAGAATCAGTAAGCCTGAGAATAGCTAAAGCTCTTGGCAGGCACCCGCTAGAGCAACAGCTTTGTATTTCAGCCCATCATAGACCCACTTGCTGTGTTATTGCTTTCTTACTAACACCATCTTCCCAGGCCAACTAGTATTCGGCCTCGATTCCTGCTGCAAACATAAAAGATGTCATTTCTGAAGCAGATCAGTCTTTCATAGGGTAATTTTGGCAACTTTACAAAAGTAGACTGTTATATACCAAGTTAAAGGAATGAAAAGCAGAAAATCCAGAGGTCCAGTGGAAGGGAAATTTTTGAGGAAAATATGAAACAAACAGAGAACAAGAAACTGACTGCACCAAGAATAGTAGACAGCAAAAAAAGAAACAAGAAAAATGTTTTGTGGGCGGAGTGGTGGAGCAAGTGACTGTAAGGAGAGAAAGAGAGAGAGAGGGAGAGAGGGAGAGAGGGAGAGAGGGAAGGTGATGGCATGATAATCTGACGTCATGCTAAAGGTCACGGTGGACATTAAGGTAAAATGACAGCCAACATTGGAGAAGACCAAATTCAAACTCTTAGAGACTGAACATAAAGGCACAATGGGAAAACAGTCACTAGTCTAACAGTCTAAAAACACTGACTACAAAACAAACAAAAGCACAGCAAACACAAAAATCAAATCTAACTGGAACAAAGAAACATGCTTCATCCAATAAAACTGACAGTTAAGTTACTAAAGTTCAAAAATACAAAACTTGATGGAACATGAAACCAGTCTAGACCAAGAGAGCTCCACAAAAACATGACAGGAAAAAATGAGTTAAAAATGATAAAATAATGTATTACATGAACACTGGTTTTCATTTTTTTTTTTTATTTCTACAGTGGTGTTATTTCAAAATCAGAAAAAGGCTGACGTTTAACAAAAGTAACTGAAAAATAAAAGTAATGCAAGACACCAAAAGCAGCCTCTGAAAGTTTCCTACAGTTGAGTTTAGTATATTAGAATCATTAGAATATCAAATGAGCTACTTGTTCATATAAACTACAGAAATTCATTCATTAATTTATGTATCACACAATTTAGCAGTGATCTATCTCGGTTTTACTTCATCATTTTTACCCTTACTGTAAAGTTTTAACAACTCTTCCCTGAATAAAATTCTTTCAACGCCTTTTTCATGAGCAGAAAGTTGTGGAGTGTAGGAGAGGAGAAACTAGAAAAATGTAGTCAGAAGCGTGAAGGAGGAAAAAGAAAGGTACTCAATCTCTTTAGGTCTAACAATAGAAACCTGGAGTCAGAGCCAGAGTGGAGTCAATTTGAATTCCCTCACAGACTGCCTATAAACAGGACCGCATGCTGCGAGTGATAAACCGGTGGATTTATTCATGCACCTCACTCCATCCACTGTAGCTGTCCACATGTCAGCATCCAACCAATTGAAGAAAACTAAAAAAAAAAACAGCAGTAAAAGGGACTGATAAAGTAACTCTATTAGTATGCAAAAGCAGGTTTATTTAATGCTGTGTGCAATTGAGTGTGTATGTAATCATATTTTCCTCCTCTTGGCACACCTGTGCACCATTTTACAGATATACTTTGCAATCACAACCAGGGATCCGTGCACATCTCACAGCAGTGTGGTGTATTAACCAGGACGTTGCAGGTCACACATAAAAACTGGACAAGGATGAGACAATGCTGGACTTTTCCCCTGTGCTGCTAAATTAGTTGGTACGCAAAAGCAAATATTGTCATTAAATACGCATATTTGCAGTCATTGTACCGTGACAGGATCAAACTTCTGGCTGCTGAAGCCGCAATGTATGATTTTGTTGCTGAGACTGGAATATGTCCTTTGCATAAGAAACAGCTGCAGTAGAATGTTGCAAGAGACAACACTAATAATTTGTCTTTACTTCTTAAGTTGAGTATACAGTAGTTCACTGAGAATGACATAGTCTCAAAGTAAAATAAAAAACAAGACAAAACCTGCAACAAAAAGAGCTGGAAAATAAGGTAAAATTAGATGTTTGTGTGACACCTTGAGCTGACTGAAGCCAGCCCTCAATCATGGATCAAGGTTATGCAAAACAAGCCCCACTGTGCATAAAAGAGAATGCTGCTGTGGTGGTGGTGATGGTAGGGGGGAATCAGCTCTACATATGAGTGTATTTCTTCCAAATGAAATCTGTGAGTTTGAGCATAGCTTGAGTTTTAAAAATTAAGGATTTTTTTATGATATTTATTTGCAAATGTCACAGGCCCTTTATTGTACTGTAGTCTTCATCCACAAGGGCGTTTCCCTACTCAAAAGTAGCATACACAAGACACAAGGTTGAAAAATATATATATATTTTTTTTAAATGATAAAAACTACAATACATTTAAGAAAATAAACAAAATGCTAAAAGTCCTAAGTCTAAAAGTCCACAAAACTAGGCTTTCCGCTCCTCACCTACACAGTGAGTGATCATCTGAGCTAAACAATAATAAATAATGCTGAGCACCTGTAACTCCTCAGGCTGAAGAAGTCTCTTGGAGAGGAGACGAAACGTTTCAACAAAGAAGAACCTGTCCGGAGGATTTACTCAACTTTTTTGGATGATAGCTAAACAGTTTAAAATCTAAAAGGACCACTGTTTGGTCTGGAAACTAGCTTAACAGACATCACCTTGTAATGGTGCCAAATGTGAAACAAACGTGGAACAATTTGATGTGTGCACACTCAAATAAACTGACAGAAAAGGCAGCCTGGAAAAAAATTGTGACAGGCTGTTGCCATTTAAATACCGCATTGTAACTGTGTCGTGCTCAATATGCATAATGTCCTGACAGATGTGTTTGACTGAAAGTATGGAGGTATAAGAGTCAAAACAGTGTTTTATTTCTGTACAGTTCAAGCAGGCTGTAGTTAAGCTGGTAACATCAAGAAAGTTAAAATTCAGTTAAATTCTTGATAAATTCAAAGTGTGAAAAACTGTAGGAGGGTTATTTAAGTTTACCACCGTCTCTCAGCTCCATCTCTCTTTTTCTCTCACTCTTTCTGTCTGCTTCATCTGACAACAAAGCCTTCTAGCAGCATGCAATGCTTGGCTTGCCACTGTCTGTATTTGTAACACACATGCCTTACTAGTGCAACACAAATGCAAAAGAGCAATAATACATAGAGTGCAAGACATGTGCACTGGCCCCTGACTCTTCTATAGGCGACACCTGTTCAGAGGTATGTCTTTGAGTAAGACCGGAAATTTATTGGTTATCTAATCTCTGTTCAAACTGTGTGGGTGGTGAAGTTTTCAGAAAAATGCTGTCATGTGTCAAACAGATGAGTGCAAAATCAAGGCCAAACACAGGCTTTCATTTATCATGTTTTCCACAAAAGAAAGTCGCCCAGATTCTCTACGACCATCTACTGCAACTCAAGGCCGTTAAACGTTCCATCTCTTTTTTTCATTTGTGGAGATGAATTTCTCCTAATTTTTCTATGCATTGCATACCATCATCTGGGAAAAAAAAGAAAAGTCCAAAAGCCACACTAATGCAGCAATGGCTCATGTGTCTGTAAACAGGTGATGACATATGCGCAATATGACTCATCATGACAGCATTTTGAGAAATTTATGAAGGCAGAGCTGCCACTGTGCAACTGAAACTGTAAATCATTGCAGATGCTTTACTTAGCTCAGCTGAGAAATGCCAAAGCTAAGGCTTTTATCTTCTTCTGGAATATACAGTAGACACATATGTGGGCGTCTGCACACACTCACATACATAAAGACAAATCCCTCAAGCAAAGCAAGGCATGCTTTCTAGATTCAACATACTTTTCTAAGATCAAACTGCTCCTGTGTCAAAGACGAGACATTTCTGCTTTACCCTGCTCTCGACTCAGCAAGGAAGAATGTGGGAGTAAGGAAAGCTGGGGCAGAGGCAAAAAAAGAAATGAAAAAGAGATGGGGGGGGGGGGGAACATAAATATATCCATTCAAGACTAAAACGAAAAATGTATTTAACTTATTAAAAAAAAAAATAAAAATCCAGACTCAACCTATAGTCAAAGGAACGTCAAGGCCAGTTAAGTCAAAGTGAATTAGGTGGTGCGTTTAAAATAAATAGGCACAGCAGAAAATAAAAAGCAAAAAAGCATATAAATCTGAGGAAAGAGCATGGCAGAAAACAGAAAACTGATTTGTATTCCGAGCCACACTAATAAGATTTTTGAATTATTTGTTATACAGAATTATTGATGTTCAGAGCATTTTAAACAAACTTGCCAATTGTAACTCTGTAAGCGATTTCAGAGCCAAAAAAAAAAGCAGTTTTTTGTATTCTTCTCTTGTTTTTAAGATGTTTTTTTCCTCACTTACCAGATCAAATGCAGTTAATGATTTTGTGAAAGATAGTTAAACACACCTTTTTGGGGTGTTTTAGAGCACTTACTTTGTAATACAATGTTCAATGGTTTGGGGTATTTGGTTGCTATGTGACCGTAAGAAAAACACTTTAATTGCATTTCCAGCGATAGATGTTGGAGTCAGGCACTGAACTGTCAACTCAACTAATCTCATTGTTGTCACACACGTAGTTTTTAAGTTATCAGCACAATTTTGCCCCACACTAATGCACCAGTAGGTACATTATTTTGCCTACTATCAGGCTATTGTAATCAATTTATATCCCTAGAGCAAATGTCATATCCAGTGCTAAGCAAAAGTCTGAAGCCATTTTTTTGTTTTGCTTTTGAGTATTCAGTCCAGACTGAGATTAATTTTGATTTTTACTACCAGTATAAAGTCATAAATTTACAGGAAAATAGTCGAAAGAATAAACTCAGAATATTGCCATATTTTATCTAGGACTTGGCTTTATATGTTTAAAGCATATCACACATATCATATTTGTACAAACTAGAATATGTATTGGAAAAAAAGAAAGAACGTGGGACCAATCGGCCATGTTTTGTGAGCAGATAACAATGTGCATCAATTCAAAAGGAAAAAATATATCTGAAGCTTGTTTCAACAAACCCTCAGAAACAGAATAAATAACTTCACTCTAGTGGAGAAGCGAGGACCCACCTCTACACTGAAAAGAGTTAAGGTCAGGCGTTTCCCTTGATGTCGCCCAGCAGAGATATTTCAGGCATTTAGGAAAACCTCACTCCAGCTTCAAAACAAAAAGGAGCTAGCATGCCTCTTGGCTTACATGAGAATGCTGCACCATGCTTTGTACAGATCAAGGTTGGAGGGATGCTCAAGCATTTCTTCTATATGGCTGGTACTGTGAACCAGACCCAGATCTGTGGGCAATCAATGAAAGGCTGCTTGTCGGGTATGAAATGGATGACACCTCATGAACACATCTTTCCTCTTGTTTTGGAAAATATTGATTCACTGTGTGTATTTTATCAGCCATGCACTGCTGTTTTCCAGTGAGGCATGAACCACCAGACATGTGAGAGACATACTCAGCATCAAATAGCACAATTAGAAACTCATGGCTGAAGGAGAAACCGTGATGGACAGCGTTTGCCATAATGATTTACTGCGCAATGTGACCAACTCATTTTTAACAATCTCATCTGATAAGCAGTAGACCATGTGAGAAACTACTCACAACAAAAGGAACCGAAAGAAAATTGATTAAATCCAAATATTTGTTTAAAAGAGTCTAATACAGACCAATCCCCTCAAACATGTCTTTTTTCATCACACAGCTATGAAACACTTATTGCTTACCGTTTTTAATCCTCTAGGAAGATTAGCTGGGAGATGTAGCAAACACAGATTATGATGTATTCAGTTGTTGTGACAATGTGTTTACCATATTCTTTGCCACTTTATTGAACTGCTTCTCACCTAACTAGCATGTTACAATATTCTATTCACAGATCACCTCACGTCCTTAAATTATTGACCTTTTAAATTCACATTTGGGAGTGCTATTTTTTTTTAATCCCTCCTGAAGTAAAATGTCAAGAAATGTGTTGCAAAGGAGATCTAAACACAGAACTAACAGGCAGGTAGAGGACAAAAATAAACTTTAATACCTTACCCGGAGGAAAGCCAAAGAGAATAGGGTGAAAATGTTTATAGAGTAAGAGACAGAAAACAAAGCCTTTTTTATTGAATTGAAAAGTAGAGGTGTATTTTGTTGTTTCCTAGATGAAAAGCTCCACAGGATCTATTTAAAGGCCAGAAAAGATTGTTGAGGTGAGTGTTGGAAGGACTGTTTAAACAAAGGATGAACAAACAGAAGTCAGCTGGCCAAAGAGCTGCAGAAGCAAGAAACAAACAAAGCTTATAAAGAAAATAACATTTAAAATAAATAGAGTAAACTTAAAAAACAGTAACCAGATTGAAAGGTAGTGATGTGTGAATGCATCATCACCCAAGAAGATGGATACTGATTAAAAACCATGTAGCAGGTGTGATACTAAGTAAACTTAATCTACCTTCGAAACAGGAATAAAAACAAAAAGTTAACAGAAAGATCTGACAGAGATATCAGATTAAAAGAGAAAGATCATCCAAGCAAATAAGAAAAATTGATTTCAAATTATATAGAGTGAATGAAAGACTGAGATGAAATTCACCAGGTCAATTCAAAACCAAGAAAACAAACAAACATAATAAAACCCAAAAAGCAAAGACAACAAATAAAAGATGGAGACAGAAATTTTGACTAACCCTGGCAATTACTGTCACCAGCTTAACCTAAAGAAGACAAGCAGTTTGTTGGGTTTCATTCTGATGCTCATTCAATTTACTTCCTGTTTCTTCCCTGCCCGTCACCTCCTATTTTATGCTCTCCAAAATCTGTGGTAAAATCTTGTTTGACATCATCCGTGCTTTATAGTACATTATTTCAACACATGCCCCGCTGTTGATGTAAGTGCTGATATGAGCATCTGTCACTTTACCCAGTATCATATGATTAATGGATGCCATCCTACATTCAGCTAACATCTCACTAAGTCTTCATTACAAATGCTGCTGCTAGTTTAACAAAATTGTGACAATAAGCATTCTTTCTTCTTTTTTTTTCCTTTACATAAAAATATGAGGTGCTTTGCAAAGAAAAATGTATCATTCAGATGAGTCATGACATGAATACAAAAGTATTTATGCACGCAAGCGCGCACATTAGGATGTTGCATTTAAAAATCAGTGGCTCTACTGGGAGTGTATCGGTTCTTTTTAAAAAAAAAAGATTTGTCGTGCTGTAAAATGACAAATGTGTGCCCCACATCCCTGCTGGTTATCAGAGACACCGCTGGTATAAAAGCCTAGCCAAAGAATGAAATCGAAGCCACTGATATCAAGATGAGGAAGCTCCTCACAATGCAGGAAGAGTTTCATCCCAAGTTTAGTACCTGAGACTGCACACCAAGCAGAAGGAAAATTAGCATAAAAGCTTCTATGCAAGATGAAACAAAAAAACTATCTAACTAATCGAATGAAGACATTGAAAGCGGCCTCAGTAATACCATGGGACAGTGGGACATTCAGGGTTGTGGACTTCCAAAGCCCCCAAACCAAAACTTCATTGCCAAAAGTTACAATTCATAAGAATTTTGTTCACCGTTCGCCTTAGATTTACTCTCAATCCAAATTTTCTTGTTAACACTGCAATTTCCCTCATACACTGACACACAAATATATGCACAGTATATGCCTAGAGCATGCAATTACCTGCGCGTGTATGAATGTCTGGTGGCAGTGTCATCATGATGGTTAGAGGATATTAGCCCCAGCAGGAACAACAGATATCTCAGCACTGCCATAGGGCTGTCTAATAGTGCAGAAAATAAAGGCTGGGAAACTCATTAAGGCTCATTTACCATGTGTTGCAACTAAGTGCTCTAATTTAGACACAAAACTGACCTAGGATCTGCTGTTTCAGATTGTATGCTGATTTATGAAAACAGATTCATGCCCCAATCTGTCTTCACCCAATAACAACACTGCTTCCTTAAATGAAGACGTTAGTGTAGGGCAGGGAAGACCTGTCCAGACCAGCTCATTCTAGATATGTCACCTTCTTGTACAGCATATCTAATTAATAAAACTTGAGGCACACGTTCTGCATTCAAATACAGTGAATCTATTTAACTTCCTCAGTCCAGCCAGTTCATTGAGAGCCTGAACTTAATGCAATAGTTCAGATACGTTAAAGTGATGTTCTGCAGAAAGAGTTAATGGCTTAAATGTCGTAAATAGCTATTTGACTGTAACTTTGTTACACAAAATAATGAAAATTGAAATGTTTCTTTTAGTTGTTTTAAGATGACCGCAAATTTGGTCTTGCTTCTTGGACTTGTACGCTTGAAAATCGTCGTCTGAATTAATTTCCCTTCTTTCAAGTTGGGGGTCATTCAAGAGCTGTCCAAAATAAATAAGACATTAATTGTTCTTAACCTCAAATAAAAGAGATAAACTATCCTGAAAAGAAAGTTGGGGTCATTATCACAACATTAAATTTATGTTTATTTTTTAAAAAAAGATACAGCGTATGAAAACTTTGTGTTTTCAGAGTAATGAGTTAATCGTATAACTAAGTAACAGTTGTGATTTCAGTCACTGGTCCACTTTTAACTCTGTTTTTAATCCATGAAGCCTATAAACCATAATATTCTCCATTTCACATTGGCTCACCTGGTGCCCCTCAATAAGTGGCTTGTTTAACTTGATAAGTGAAGAGGCCGCCTTGAGGCTGTGACTTAAAATTGTGCTGCCAAGGCTTAATGCCACAGTTCACACACATATGCTTTTTTCCACCTACAGAAGCAGACCCACACACACACGTAGGCACCGGAAATGAAAAAAGTCTCTATTCCCAGGCACACGAAGAAATATATTATGAGCTACACATATTGTGTCATCGCTAAGATTATGTGAGCAGGAAGTGATTTATTATCTACAGCAGTACTTGTAGAAGCAATCTGCATCTTTGTGTCTGTTGTTAACGACTGTATATGTGCATTTAAGTGTGTCTTATTTTGTCGGTGTGTATGTTTGCTGGTTTTGTTTTGCTTCGCTCTCCTGGTGGCTGAGTTTTTGAATGTTCAGTATACACTTGGATAAACAAACATATCTTGGAAGAAAATCTTCTTGATGTTGTCGCTGAGGAGATCGGAGTTGCAGAAAAAAGGTTTTCTATTACCAGCAAAAAGACTACATGATTGTTTAGAACGGAGGGAGAAAAAAGCAGATTTGCTTGGGTTTAGCTCACCAGCAAAGCTTCTCACCTCTCACAGATATAGAGACATCGGCAGCAGAGGAAATCCAACTTTGCCCCGAGGAAACATCAGTCCACATAAAAAATGTCCTTTGAGGTATTCAAACAGAAGGACTAGTGAGGACCTTTTCTTGAAATAAGCATTTACCGCATTCATTTGTGTGGCTCCGTGGGAGATGAATTCACTTTTCACTTTAACACAATTGCATCTTTGGAGCATCTTGGAACAGAGCAGTGTACATAATTGGATGCTGATAATTGCATGTACGTTCACATGGGCACATATGGTCTCATAGTCTGTAGTCTATTTTCTGCTGATTAAAAAAAGGGGGCGAAAGAAATAAAAAAAAATGAATGAAAGAAAAAGACAAGCTAAGAAAAGCACGGAAATCCAAAGGGAGAAATAAACTGTTAGAGCGGTTTTCATTCATTTAAATTGTTGTTTTTTCAATTTGTTTTGTTCTGATTTTATTTTCATACCACATAAGTGCATTGGTGTCCCTTGAAAAGTGTGAACATATGCTTTGTGGGCTTGCATGCAAAAGTCTAAATAGAGATTCTGTGTCTGCATACGTGTTTTCTGTGGTTTTAGAGTGGATTTAAGTACTATCCATAACACTGCGGGGTAATTTGAGTCCCAGAGGGCCACTCTGTCTTGTCAAAGAGCAGAAATGCTATGCCTTTGCCAAGCTCTCACCTGGACAACTCTTCAAAGCCCTCCTTTCGGAGCAGCAATCCTGGAGCGACTGGCATGGGCAGAAATAGCAGCTTGATGGCCAGACATGTGTAGCCGGCTCCAACCAAGGCATCAACTTGAAAAAAAAAAGAGGACATTCTATTTAAACAACAGCACTAGAAATTCATCCAATATCTCTATATGCAAGACAGCAAAGATTGGCTGAGACAAGAACATGTGTCATGACAATTTTAATCATTTCCCTACAGCTTCAGTTGCAGCTCATTAAAAGTTTGCTTATTGCCGATCTATGTGGCCACACTGTGAATTGCAACACAGAAAAGAAAGGCAAGCTTGAAAAAAATAAATCATCGAAGGCACAGGCAGAGGAAGCACTTCAGTTGAGAGGTTTGTAATTAGAAACAGTGATAATTAACCAAATGGGAGATTAATGGACAAGGATGAGATGATTTCTTTGCAATTTCAATGAAACATAAAAAAAAAACATGTAGGAAAATCTCAAACCCAGATTAGGAGCTAAATTATAAATACACATAAAAGAAAAAAACCAGCATGTGGCACCTCTGAGTAAACGACAACTACAGGATCAATGCTTTTAGTGACGTTTGATAGTCGATGAGGGATCTCCATATCAGAGAAACTTTTTTTTTCATCAAATCATTCAAACTTGAAAATGTTCTGGTCTGTCTGCCTAACTGCTGACGGTACATTTTAAAAAGATTTATATGAGTGTTGGCGGATTGTAGCAGAATAAAGAGAGTAAACGAATATCCTGTAAATCACCTACATGAGTGACCCTTGGCAAGTCTTGGAAGGCAGACATATCTCACTTTGTTATCACTCTGATAAGTGTTCACTCTCTCAAAAAGCAGACATGGTTTTTTTCTCTATACATCACTGTCATTATCCTTATTTTTCATCTGTGAATGTCAATGTAAGCACTGTGCACTTATGCTTGTAAATAGTGTGGGCGCTGACATCTATTTACAGAGTTGAATTGTGGGAGCAATACCGAATCCATCTAAATAGCAATATGTTTAAACTTAGGATCTAAGATAAGAATATGGACATGATTGAAGGAGGTCTACAGAAAAATGAATGGGTATGTTAATGTAATAACCTCTAAAGTGAGGGAATCAAAACTTTGCGTGTGTGTGTGTGTGTGTGTCCATATCCTGAATCACATTAAGCCAGCTTTTACCAGCTGGAATGAATGTTGCAGCGTCAGCAGATTTCCACAGAATACTTGTAAAGCTGCTGGGCCCGATAACATCCCCCCCACCTAGTATTAAACACATATGCAATTCAGTTGGCGGATGTTCTTACCTCCAGCATAGTAAAGTGTTCCCACCTGCTTCCAGACAGCCATCATCAACCCATCATAAAAAGTTGGCTTTTTGTCCCCAAACAAGTACCACATTGTGAAATTCTGCTGCTTCATTCTGATGAAGACTTTCAAATAGTGGAGTCCTAGTTCCTCACCAGTAGGTGTTAAGCACTAACAGATAGAGGCTGCCAACTCAACTTTTAGAGTTCAATCTGTCTTCAAACTCTGACTAAGACTAAAACTACTACTTTATTTTTGCACTAATCTCGTTGGATCTGAGCACGTTTTGCTTTGATTTGATTTGATTTTAGGCAGACTTGGCTGAAGGCTTAGCTGGTATTCTTCTGTCTGCACCATATTTGGTGCTGGAGTCCCTCAGGACTGTGTACTCAATCATCTGCTGTTTTTATTGTAGGGAGCTGATTGTTGATCTCTGGGGGAAATGATTTTGCATTTATTTAATTTAATATTTATTATTGTCAAGCAAAAAAACTGAATCTTGAAAATGGTACAGCCAAAGTTACAATGAGACTGCTTCTGTTTCTGCCTCTGGAGACTCGTTGTGGTCTCTCTGTGGTGTGGGTGTGTCAGGTCTGCTGTGACTCCGGGTTCGTTGGGCTCCCTGCTGGACTGGGT
>JAVKLF010000011.1:10990273-11000766 GCA_034783495.1 Millerichthys robustus | reverse complement strand
TGTGTGTGTGTGTGTGTGTGTGTGTGTGTGTGTGTGTGTGTGTGTGTGTGTGTGTGTGTGTGTGTGTGTGTGTTAGAGAGAGAGAGAGAGAGAGAGAGCTGGTGAGAAGAGAAAGGTGTCTCAGTGGCACTGTTGCTATTGTTTGCCATCAAATCAAATCAAATTTTTCTCTTTAGAAAGTAAGTGCATGAATCGCACTTTTAGAATCATTAACAGGCATCACCTTTTATATAATCCTTACTCATTTTAATATTTTTTTATTAACAATTCTTAATGGAATAATTGATAAAAGTAGGAACTTTGCCACCGTTTGGGACTTCCAGATGGAAAAAGCCACTCAGATCTGTACATTTTCAATGCTTTTTTTTTTCTTGTAACAATCTTATAGTGTAACAAATCGCAGCAGCTGAGACTTAATGAGTTACTGCGTAACAACAGGTAATTCGCCAACAGTGTGGGCGATTCTCCTTTTTCGTGTCAATAATGTTATTAGCGTCTAATGTTTAATGTTTTCTCAGAGACCGTTTGAATATGAAATGATCGCTGCATGAATTGACTGGATTTGTTTATCTCTGTCACAGATGATAAAATGGCTTATCCCACAAGGGATTACACGTAGTAATACCGAAAACAAACAGAGCCTTCCCATAGTATATGATTGCATTTAAATGAAAAACGAATTATTGCTGCTTATCATTGCTTTGTTATTCAAAAGAGAGAACCAACAGCTTTACACAACACTGAAACAGATTCTGTGGTGTTGACAGTTCATTGTCTGTCTTCTGTCCAAAACTAAACTTTCTAAAACAACTGAGGGGAAACTTTTACAAATTAAAACATCAGAAATCTTTTGCAAGCCTGGAAGCAAAAAAAAAACTGAATAGAAGTAAAATACCTCAAAAACAAATGCTTCATGACAATGTCAACACAAACGTCAACATTTTCTGATATATAGTATTTTTTTTGTTTGTCAAAGTTAATTATTTGTCTCTGATAATTTAAATTTTGGGTTATTTCCAAAAGAGTAATCAGTTGTAGATGTACAAAATTGGACAATCTTTTAGTTCTCATACTATTTGTTGGGTATAACTCCCATCTACTACCAAACCAAGTGTTAGCACAATATCTTCAAAATCCGACCGAGTTACCGTTATTGTTAGCCTAGGGGGATTAGCTGTGGTGCCATCTTGAAGTTGACTCCAAAGGTTAATCAGTTACAAATGCACAACCAATAATTTCTTTTAGAGCTTTATTAAAATCTATCTATTAGTTTATAAGATATTTTGCTAACAGACCAAGAACCGAACACTCACACAAACACATAGACACAGGCAAATACAGTATTGCCTGCCTCTTCATATTGGTTTTATAGGTTAAAGAACAAATCATTTGTTTTAACCAAAATGGGGTTTTTTTACAATCCCTTGAACACAGTATCAAAGATTTTATGTCATCAAGAACATTTTCAAAGTTCAGCAGAAAGAAAAATGTAATTCTTAGCAAAAATTGCATCCTAACACCAGAGAGGGCTAAGTTTCCATATCAGTTTTTCTGAGAACTGCTTCAGAAACAGGCACTGGTCAGTCAGAGAGTTTGTTTTGTTGAGCGTTTTCTTGTTGTCTCATCCTTATTTGTAACCCCTGCGCTCAGACACAGCAGCAGCAGCAACAGCAGCCGCCCACTCGTTTAAGCCGCCACCGAACCGTCCGACCTGCTGGTACCCGTTGCCTGCGTCTCACTGAAAATCAAACAAAGACAAGCAGCTGCTTCTCACGTGGAAGCCCCTGAGTGTCAGTATGCAGGAATTAACAGCCCCGAACATCATTAGCTGTTTGCTGTTTACAATATGAGCTATTAAATGTCTCAGAGATGACTCAAGGGGTTTAATAACATCAGCACCACATATCCAGATGATAACAAGATCATATTATCTATTCAGGTTGAGAAGCCAGTTTCTTCTTCTACGTTCAAGTTTATGCAACGTTGAATAGATAACTTCTTTTTTTTAAAGTTGCTCATTGATTTAATCAGTTTGTGAGTCGCTTCAGGAGGACAGAGGGGACAGGACAGACCAGTGTCTTTTGCAGGTAGCAGGGATGTGGGTGGAGCAATATTAGCATAATGATATACACTTAAGCTTTTATCAGACAGCCACTTATTTTTTTCTCTCCTGACCAATGTGTCTTCTTTTTGACTTTTTCTACATTGCTTGAGAAAGTTTATTTGTGCTTTTCTACACACTATCTAACAACACACATCTACCACTTCTGTCATAAAAGCAACACTCAGTTATGAGTATTGGATGTACATATAATTCCATTTGAACTTTCCAAATTCCTAAAAAAAAAACTTTCTAACTTTATAGTGCATTTGGATTGAAACCTGCTTTCCTCAGCTAAAGCAACGAAAGCCTGGAAGAGAGCTTCTGTCAGCAAAATACATTTTTTCTGAACAGTTCTCAGCTTCAGGATCCCACTCTGACGTCTTTAGAAACTGGTGCTCCATGAGGACTTTGTTGGGTACTGATTGGCTGCAATTTACAACAAACTATGACTCTTTAAAAAAAAAAATAGGCCAGTTAGGATGTTTTGATGCCTTGAGGGTGGCCAGGATCTGCGACAAAAATACAAGTTATGTTAATGCTTAGAAGAGAAAGTGATCTCTCAGGACTATAGAAGAAGAAGAAGAACTGTAGGGTTTGAGCCAAATTATAGTACAAAAGATTTGGATTTAATCCACTTCTGTCCAGCATACAGCATAATGTGTCTTGTTTTTCTGTTTTGTTTTTGTTTTATTTAAATCTCTCACCCTTTCTTCTCTGCTGCAGCAGAGAATTTCAACTGGAGGTCGACTGATCACAGCCGGTCTGTGAAGGGCCACTGCCCTGCTGTTTGGGCCCCTTGTTGTTTCTGAGAAAGATTTCTTGATTTGAGCTCATTTCTGACTGAGCCCACGTTGTTATCCCATTGCCTCTTCTTTTTGATCACAGATTAACCGTGGACAAAGTTGCTAACCTAGTTTTTAGATATTTTCACATAGATATGTAATGGGAACCACAATAACCATGATTAGGATTTTTTTTTTCCCACAATGCAAAATTAAGCTGAACTACTTTCAGTTATCAAAAGTAAATCAAGGCTCAAGTGTTTGTTTCTTGAATTTTGCCTTAGGATTGAACAAAATGAATTAATTTCCCATAATAAATGTAAATTATTCCTGTTTGTCATGTTCATGATTATCAAGTGCCAAAAACGATGATCTTTTCTTCATTCAGGCAAATTAAAAATTGTATAACTCAGTAACAGTGAAAACATAAAAAAAATTTAAAGCATGAACTGGTTCAAGCTAAAAAATGTAAACATATTATTCTATTTATGAACAAAAAATAATGTAACATACGGCATAAAAAATTAAAAATTAACATTCATTTAATAATGCCTGTTTTTACTTAAACACGCAACACGTTCAGTTTCTGGTGTTGCAGGAAAACAAATAAAACAACTCAACTTTATTTATAAAGCACTTTTCAAACAGTCATAACTCAAAATGCATAACAGGTAGACAGAATTAGGCCTGACACAATAAAATACTATAAAAATAAGGAAAAGAAATCATAAAAATACACAATAACAGCATTCAATCAAATAGCTCACAGGCACTAAATAAGATAAGCTATTCCAATAAACACGCTTCGAAATGAAAAATAGGTC
The DNA here is from genome assembly GCA_034783495.1 of Millerichthys robustus. Taxonomy (NCBI): domain Eukaryota; kingdom Metazoa; phylum Chordata; class Actinopteri; order Cyprinodontiformes; family Rivulidae; genus Millerichthys; species Millerichthys robustus. Next base: position 10,997,056 of record JAVKLF010000011.1, on the reverse strand, counting down.
ATAGAATTGAGGAAAAATGTGGATAAGTGGAATATTAAGGGTAAGGTGTAAACCAAGAAGAATGACAGAAGTGGTTAAGTTTTGCACATCACTAACCTAAATTAACCAAGACTTATTCTCTTATATTCTGTCAAAAGGCTAATTTGGACTAATAATATGTTTCTCTCACAGCTTTCGATGGACAGTGATCATTGTTTTTTACACTCCTTACTTTAGATCAACGCTCAGAACCTTTTGTATATCGTCTTAGTGATGAGAGACGGGCAGGTGTGCGAACATGACTAAAGCAGGATGCAGTGAGACTTGGGTTATAAAGTCAGGTTGACTGATGTGCCATGTTAACTCCCAGGGTCATTACATGGCAGTTAAGTTGATAGATTTGATCCACAGATGGGTAATTCTCTATCTGACAGCTTCACTCCCTTTCACAATGATGGAATGCAAATCTGATGAATGCTTCCCCACATTTCCCAGCCGAGGTCTGTTTTTAGGCCGAGCAGCGATTTTTAATCATGTCGTGTCAAATGAGTTGTGTCTCATAAAAACTCAGGGAATACACAACATGGACAAAATGAAGACAGAAGCTTCGCGCTCACAGGTTATGTCCTTTAATGTCACCTGAAAACTATTCTTCATTGTGCCACTGTAGCTTGACGGGACTCATTCATCCTGAAGCAAACGTGGCTGATGTGGGCTCTCAGATTGGAATCCAAAAAGATGCGGTGCTTAATTTATATCCAGTTTGTATTAAGTAACATTCGTGGTTAAAAGAAACTTTAAAAGCACAAAAACATGTATTCTGAACAACTTTCAGCTACTACGATCCCAAAAGTTTGTTAAATACCTCTTGAATTGATTAAGTTACTGTAATTTTTGTGTTGCCTAAAGTAGATTAGATTAGTGGCCATCTTGAATTGGAATAACTCCAAAAGTGAATCAGTTATAAAACAGCATCTATTGATTACTTCCTGAAAGTTTCACTAAAATCTGATGAGTGCTTCATGAGATATTTTGCTAACAGACAAATTGGGTTGACATCAGCAGTTGGTTCCACAGTTTTAAGCAAAGCTCTTACACAATGAGTAGCACTTGGAGTATATTTTATGAATGATTATCAGCTGCTACTACTACACACTTTAAAATATGGAATACTTGTACAAAATTTAAAGGCTTCATAGTTCATCATAGTGTGTGTTTTCTAAGGTCGGCTAGCTTGGTGGCCATGTTGAATTGGGTTGGCTTTAAAAGTAATAGAGTTGTAGAGGTACATCCTAGGATTGGGTCCTCAAAAATTAATCAAAGTCTATCCGGTGGTGCATGAGGTATTTTGCTAACAGACAAAGTAATGTTTGAAGAGATAATAGCACAAAGATCACACGCTTTTTTTTTTTTTACTTGAACTGTGTTTATGATAGAACGTAATGTTACCTATGAAAACTCTGCACAACTCAGACTTTTAAGAGACACTTCACACGTATCTTCCCTATCGTGGCACATTCTTTCATGCCAGCTTTTTCCTTCAACAAGTGCAGCTCTGTGACTGTCTCCTTCAAGGGGCAAAGGCTCAAATACTTTATTTGATCTGGGTGTCATGGTGCCATAAAAGTACGACAGTGCCGCCATGAACCGTGAGGGCGAAAGTGGCTACAGCAGTGAAAATGTAACACATTCATTCCCAAAAAAATAGTTTTTGCGGTTTTACAGATTTTACATGTCGTTATTTCATTGTTCTTTTTTCAAATCATTTCAGAGGCGTTACTGTGGTGTGTTAAATGTGCTGCCAAAAGAAAAAAAAACTGACAATGCTGAGACATTTTGTGGCTTCAAGTCTGTTTCAGTGACAAATCATTTTTCAATTACAAACACAATGGGTGCACAGTTTAACCATCATGACCCAGAAGCAGATTATTACTCAAGTTGATTAGGATTTTATCATAAAAGCTCTTTTTATTTTTATCTCTGACAACATGTGGATTTTGCACTCTGCTGTGTGCGTGCTTATGTATAGAAAAGGAAAAATGAATGTGGTCTGATCTTTTCAGGTTCTTCTGTCTGTGAGGATCAATTTCTATGTTTCTAACATGACCCAGTTTTTAACCTTTGGACTTCATGCTGGTCACAGAACAATGATTAATCAATACAAGAGAGGCTGAGCTCAGAGTATCTTATTATTGATTAGAAACAGTAAATAAAAAGTCAAGTATGCCAAGGACTGACGCATCCTACAAACACACAAAAATTCATCAACGTTTTCTTCAAATCCCAGTAATTTTGCGTCATGATTTATTTTTTGTGGCCATCAGTGAATGAATGGGCAGAGTGAGTTGTTCTTTTTTTGGTTGTTAAGCACATTAAGAGATGGAACGAATGTGTGTCGTGTCTTGCTGGCTGTGTAGTTGTTGGATTTTTGCAACATCCTTCTGTCCTATTTATGGATCATCAGTCTTTCCTGCCTAAAATGTACCTTGTAAATAATTAATGGTCACAGCCCATTGCGCCCGTTAAACTGTCAGAAGTCTGGGACACCACGTCGACACACACAAACACCGCACAAACACACATGGAAGTGTTTTGTGATGGTTGAGCAGATTTTTTTACTTTACACATGCTAACATTCTGTCAATCACTACTTTGTTTGTGGTCAAACAAGTAACATTTGGCTGACATATCTGCAACAATGGTCTAGGATTTTTTTTTTTGAAAGAATGCATATTATTTGCAGCCTTGCATGCCAGACATGTGCTTAAAGACAGCAACATAGCTGTTATGGCTAAAACTTTTAAATGATGTTATGCATGAGCTCATGAGATATTGTGAGATCTTGCAACACATGACAGAGCTCAATGTGTCGAGGATGATTCTCAGCTTTTACCATCCAATTTTTACTGTGGATCTGTAAAAGTGGCTGAGTTTCAGTGATTTATGTTGGCTACAGGGGTGGGCGATACCAGGAATTTTGATAACAATCCAATACCAAGTCGATGCAAAGTTAGTATCGCACCATCACTGAATTTTTTCGTTTTTTTATGGTTTTGCCTTCGCCAATTATGATAAAAACACAATCAAAAAACTATCAGGCACATAAAGAATGTTTTGTATTAACTAACTATAACAAAATAAAAAGATGTGCAAATGTCAATAATGCAACAAAAAATAACTTCCATTGCACGCGGGTATGTTGAAGATAATAAATGATTAACTCCAAACAAATTGGAGACTCTGCACTACTGACTTTATTTGTGAAAAGTATAAACAAAAGAATCAATGCCAAAGATCTGATTCTGATTCTCATCTTGGTAATATGTAGATCTATAGGTCCACCCCTAAGTGGCTATGGTCACTTAAATAAAATGTACTTCCAATAACTACTTTCTGACAGGTTTATTTAAAACTGCCCACTGGCTCAGGAAAAAGTTTTGTTAAATCTACAGACAGACACATGCAGACATGTTACAGGGAAAAACAATGTATCGAAAAACAGCAGTTTAACATTAAAGTACATTGATGTGTATTAAAGCTTCTAATAATCCACCCCAGGGCTTCTGTTTTGTTATAGTCACATCTGCACATACTGTATCTTCCGTACTGTCAGATCCACATCACTGTAGCAGCTGTGAGCTCCGTGAGCTCCACAGCAAACAAACAAGCGCATGGACTCAAACACAGTGGAAACCAAACACACACGGCGTAAACAAACACACACACATGAGTTGTGTGTGTTTGTGTTGGGGGGTGTATATATCTTGCTTCTCTTTCTTCTTTCTGCATGCCACGGTCCATCGACCCTGCATGGCTCCTCTCAGCTGGATACGTGTCATCCACAGCAGCCGTGCATGTTAGTGGGAGTGGGGGGGGAGGGCTGTGGAGGGTGGAAAAGAGGTGGAAATAAATAAGTGTAGAACCAGTAAAAAGAAAAAGGGGGCAGAAGGGAGACATGCGAGGAGGGTGCCTTGGAGGAAACAAATGTGAGAGGCAAGAGATGAGTGCAGTGAGCTGGAAGTGGCTGGTTTAGGCAGGGTCAGGAGGGAAAAAAGGGGCTTTTCTGTCAGATGTTGCTCCGTATTATAGCTTCCAGGGAGGAGGGTCAGTGGTTAACAACCTGTACTGTTTCATTTACAGTCAGTCTTCTCTCAAACTGTTGCTTACTCACCTCACATGTTCCCAACATCTCTGGAAGGTGTCCAAGGTGATGTGATGTACCAGCCATCTTCTCTTATTCTTCCTAAACCAGGTAGGACATTTAATTCCTGAATATGTACTCAACTGTGTACACATTCAATGTAAACAATTATACAACACAAAATTCACAATAAAGTTTTAAATAAGATTTTGTGGACTGAAATATAGGACTCAATCCAGCACAAAATGCCATCCAAAACTATGATGTTTTTAAAAGATCAATAGAATTTGAGGAAAAGCTAAATAAAAAGCTAAAAACTAACAAATGGGCCCTCAGGTGTAAATTTTCTTAATTAATTTCGTTTAAGACTGTAACCACAACAAATATCTACAATATACATGGGAACAATTCCAATTTTAGATAAACATTGGCTCTAATTAAACAGGCCTTCTCTGGCCCTGAAGTAAGACTAAACCTAAGTGAAACAATTTTCATCTAATCAACTCCATTTGAGTTTTATGACCACCAAAGATGCTGCATCCTGTGAGCTGGAGATGAGACGGACCGCACTGCTATTGATCCATTCAGACAACTGGCAAGTCAGCAGGGGTAATTATATGTGTGTTCAATAATGCACATGGCACCTATAAAGTGCACACCGGTGACTAAACTGAATTTAAACTCTCCTGCTGCCCTTGGGTCAAACTGACCCAGGAAGGTTCAGTTTTAAACTGAGATCTCATGGGTCAGTTTGAGCCAAGGGCAAAAGGAAAGGTAAAGCAGCATAATGTGCTGCAATTCAAACATTTTATTTTAAATGAGTCGAGCAAATCTTTAACACACAGCATAAAAATTGCGTTTTGAGAGTAGTACTAACGGATTCATGGTAGAAAAAATAAATAAAGAGACTTAATTCTCTTTTGGTTCTGTCTCCAAAAGAACCTCTAATTAAGACGGTAGTTCAAAAAGTTTACGTTCAAGGTTTTTTTTTTCACTCAGGTGAAATTTCATTTAATAATTTTCTCTTTGAATAAAAAAAATCTCATTCAGAATGTGTCAAAGCTTAAAGATGCATGTAATTGTTATAATTAACATCAGCGTCTTCACTACAAATGTAAAAAAGGCAACAAAATTTCTAAAAAAGATCCTTGTCAGCTGATCTCATACCTTTGAAAAAGTTTAAATTAGTGAAATGTGCTTTTTTAAATGAATCCCATCATATACTGTGTTTTAGATTAGGCTTAAACATAATGTCACTGTTTTCAGACCTTATTTTGGTAAAATTTTGTTTATCACAGGCTTTGTGCACCTTCAGTGTGTTTGCTGAACACACACAGAATGTTGTTGGTTAGGAGAAAATGAAGCCAAATCATGGAAAGAGTCTGCTTTTAAGTGAACCCTTTCAGAGTAACACGGGTTGTGTGTGCATGGATGTTTGTGTGTAGTGAGTTTGTCAGAGTGTGTCTGTGTTTATCTGTGTGTCATATTACAAAGCAGAGTGGTAAAGGTTCGGGCAGAAAAAACGTAGTCGTGTGAATCTAAGAGAAGCTTTCATCCTTCTACTGGCCCATAAACTTCAGCAACATGTTTACTTTACATCAGTGGTTCCAAAACTTTGCATCTTCCAACCTACGAATGAACAGTGGCAGAGATTTATGATGCCAACAGCATTTGGTTGACAGTTATTGCTATGAATGTTATCCTTTATCAATAATTATGAGACATTTTTAAATGTTTAGGATGTCACTTTTCTTCTCTTGTAACAATTATGGTAAAAATATGTCATCGCAGGACGCCAAACCTGAAGTTTCATGACCCACACTAGGGTCCTGACCCAATCTTTGGGAACCACTGCTCTAACAAGCAAACGCAGACTTTCAACTTGCTTTGTGGTCCAGATCAGGTCCTTAAATTCACTTAGATGATTTTGTGGTTGAAATATTTTTCCAAAATTAAAACTACAAAAAAATCTGTTTCCAGTAAAAATAAAATAATTATATATTAATAATAATAATTATTATTATTTATCTTGTAAAGTAGCAAAATCTTTCACCTCAATTTGTAATGCAGAAGTCTTGCTAAATCCTACAAAACTTCACCCAGAACCATGAAATTGTGTAACATTCTGACTACTGCTGTCCATGACAAGTAACTATAAAATGCACCGTTAAAACGGATTTTTAAATGTACCCCCTATTATTGTATATTTTAGCCTATCTCAACAAAAATATGGAGAGTTTTAAAAAAAGAAGAAAACAGCCCTAACATTGTTTTAATTGAGTCACAATTCATTATCTGTGGCATCAGCTTTTGCTGGCCTCGTTGTCAGATAGTGTCTTGCATGGTAAAATCCGATTCAGTCTTCACAGTCTAATTATGCAGTGGGAGAGAGGGGAGCAATAAATACAACAACCCACAGACATACACACTTGAACGTAGGGATATGAAGTCATGGACAAGAGGGGAAACATTGGGAGTGGGATCAGATTAGAGAGGCTCCTCTGATCTGTGGCGAGAGAAGGCTGGGCTCGTGTATCAAGCAGCCATCTAAGCTGCTTATCCTGATACAGCCAGGGCTCACACACTCACACACACACACACACACACACACACACACAAACACACACACACACACACACACACACACACACACACACACACAC
>JAVKLF010000011.1:10951848-10963851 GCA_034783495.1 Millerichthys robustus | reverse complement strand
ACACACACACACACACATGCGCAGACACCTGCTTCACAGTAATATGGCTCTGTTGTACCAAGCTGTAAGGCCACCGAGTAAGAGTGACTTCTTTAAAAATATGCACGATGTTTCTTTTTCTGTATGTATTTGTACACACTAGCGGTGTTCCAGGTACCAAAATCCATAAGGACTGGTGGTTATAGGGAGTGGGGGTCACCCTGTGGAAAGTGTCTTTTGGGTCCAATATTTCCCCTTAGCTCACATTCTCACAACTCTAGCTCCACACTAGTGCTTTGGATTGAGACGAGTTCAGCTGCACATTTTCGTATTTCTCCCCATTACCCTGAAAGCAAAAGCAAACAATAAAAACAAACATTTATTAGCGTGAAATCTCCATCTTTCCTGCAATAATGCGCTGAGTCTCACCTTGGATGCTATGGCTTTGAGTTTCCCAAGCAGTGAAGGTTTCGTGTACACAACCTCATCCTCCATGTCTACCTCATTCTCTCCCTCCATCACAGCACAGCTGTCAGCCACCGGCATTTCACACTCCTTATTAGCAGACATAACCAAGCGCGAGTATTTGTACTCCAACCTTGCAGGGAAACAAGCAAAACATTCTCTATATTAAAATGAAAAAAAATGTCCACATAATAAGGTAAACAAATTATCTGATGTGTCCTATAAAAGCGGAAAAAAACAGGAAAGGGAAGGAAAGCAGAAAGAAAAGCAGAAGTAAAGCAAATCAGCATAAAGGAAAGTAAATAAACAAATATGAGCTCTCCGATACCGTTTGTTTTTCTTCCAAAAGTAGCAGGTGAGGGAGATGAGCAGCGCTGCAGTGAAAGTCCCTATCCCTGTGCCAAGTCGAACCCAGTACTCCATACCCTGACAGGTTGAGGTTTTCTTCTCGGGCAAGGCCACTCCTCCTATACACAGTTTCGGCTCTGTCCACACATAAAGCATGTCCTGAGGATGAAAGCATAGATGTACAATACAATAAAAATTGAAACAAACAATATCTTACACTAATCAGCCTAAAGTAGATCACAGTATGTTTCATAACTTTTACTCAACATCAACACATGCACTTCAAGCTAAAACAAAACTTTCAGAAAATAAAGGATAAGCACAAGTGAACTAAGTCTTGGCAAATTCTGCCTCAAACAGAAGCTAAAAGTCCACTTGTTAGTTATTCCAAAGTTGCATGTGCATTATAAAGAACCAATATGTCCACACACCTGGTGTCCTCTTTTGCAGACTCCCTCTATCAGATGAAAGTCTCTTTCTGTGCATGTAGGACAAGCTCCTGAGCTCTCCCACAGGAAATGAAAGGTGCAGCCATCACATGTTCCTTCAGAACACTGACTGAAATCATCAGAAGCAGACTTTCTTTTTAAACTTTGATATCTTCTAACAGGTATTAGCAAAAGTCAAAAGGTAATTTTAAACATTGATTGCACTCAACAAAGACTAAACGTGATACCTGGGAACGGAGAGCTCTCCGTTGGTGCTTTTGTCTGGGTTGCAACGAAGTGTCACCACGGCATTCCGACCAGACTCACAAGATGAAGTTGCCTCCAATGATCTGACCAGTAGAAATATAATAAAGTAAAGCCCTTACATCAGAAGTTTTAGATATTATTCTAATGTACAGAAATACCTGTAGAAAAAATTGACATCAGGGACTTTCTTTGAAGACTGAGAAAACAGTTCTGGACTTGCTTTTATTCCTGCAATTGCATCCTCTACAGTTGCACCTGTAAAGAAAACACAAGGTGCAGATTTAAGAATTCACTTCTCCGGTAACAAGACAATATTAAAAAGAGCAACATAACCCCAAGAACATATATTTATTTAGCTATATTCTTTCTGTTTACAATTGAAAACAAAATTTTCAAAAAATGACAGTTGTTCTCACTTCCACAGTCAGCATCTTCAGTTCACTTACCAAGAAAAGTGTCAGCTAAGTTAATGGACTGAGAGGAGAGTGCAGTGTGGAATCCTATTCCACTAGCCGGGATTATGGTTGACTGACAGATGAAGCTCCTGACTGCGCTGGGTCCTTCACCTTTCTCTCCCCGAGCATTGGAGATGGACAGATCTGTAACGTTGTCTGTGCACACTGCCAACTGACCCTTGAAAAGCAAAAGAAACTAAATGATAAAGTTATTCCAATTGGGCACAAAAACAAATACTAAAAGTGTAACGTTTTCTGCATGTTGGTGTTATTGTTTGTGCCCACCTGTTCTCCACACAGACTGATATTGAACACATGGAAGTATTTGGTTCCTTTGGTGGTAAATTTTGGACTATTCATCAGCGACTTCACAGACCCAAGGGATCTGAAGTCAAAAGTCAGCGTGACGTTGCCATCCGTGTGGGTGAAGTGACAGTCGCTGTAACATTTCCTGTGGTCCTGGAAAGCACGAAGTTTGACGGCAAATTTTTCTGTGTAGAACCTAAAAGTAAGAACTAGCTTGAATTCTTTTGTTTGCCTCAACAACAAACCTTGTCACTCTTGCTAGCCGGTCCGCAAGGTGTGCAGGCATCAGGCCCCGTTGTGGCATGAGGGACGAGATAAGTGTTGGGTGGACACTCCACGCACTTGCTGGTTAGAGTATCGATGTAATGACCCGGTGGACAGGGTACACATGCTGAACCGGAAGGTCGGGTGCTGAGGGCACAAGCCCGGCAGCTAGAGGACACACCGTCAAGAGCATTGGTCACTGTGATGGCGTAGATGCGTGCCACATCGTTGACATACCAACGTACCTGAGAAAGCAAGACAGTGAACTCAGTTTGGGATGAGGGGTTTTCTGCCAAAACTATAGGGACTTACAGTATGCAAAACAAAGTTATGACCTCCTTTGAATTTCCTACATTCTAGCAAATTCTGTGATTTTTAGTCTGACTTTTCAAATGTTATCTATAAAACCAGACAGTGGTGAATGTTTTGTGCTGTGGAGTAGTTTTATAAGAAACATCAGAGGTCTCTGAAGTCATCAAATCTGATAAACTGTCTACTGGCTTAAGGTCAACAATTTGCCTTAAAAAGCTTGTTCTTTGACACAATAATTTTCTATTTGTTTTATTACTTAATAATTGATAGACTGTTTCAAATTTCATTGTTCCGTGTATGATGTAAAACAGGCGTAAATCATGATATATCACGTTTTCCAGATGAGATAGGGTTTTATGCAGTGTGCTTTATCCCCCCTCCAACAGTTTGGCTTGTCATTTACACCACAGTGTTAAATTTTGGTCCAATTTCTCCATAAAACCTTTCAATCACCTGCCTGACTAAATTATATATATATGTATAAAGTTAAAAAAAAAAAACTAGCCCACCATGCAAACTGCAAAAACAAAATAAACATTAACTGAAAGACTGTAATTGTACATATGGTTAGGTTTGTACTAGACATAATGTATGTATAGGGAAAATCATCTCAACTAATATCATGAACAACCTCTGTACAATTTATCGAAACATCTGTGTGAAAGTATACACTGGTACTTACATCTGAAGGTTGGTTAGTTCTTTGAAAAGCCCACGTGTAGGAAACCGAAGCATTTTTGGACATGACGTGTGTGTAGGTCTGTCGTAGGTTTGTTTTCTCCCAAGACTGCACCACCGTAGTACTTGTTCTATTGACATCCTAAAATATACAATCAACAAATTACATCTCCAAACATTAACATAATAATGCACAGAGCACAAGTCTGACGCTGTTCTTACCATCATGAAATACAGCTCACAGTCAGTTGTGCACACGGTTTCAAACTCAAATGTGACGCGACCAAATTCTGTCACTGACTGGCTTGACACTGACGTAGGCAGCCTAATGATTGAGTCAAACAGAAAATAAAAACAGGATTAGTCAGAGGACAAAAAAAAAAAACACACAGCTCAGCATCAAGACCGCAACACAGCATGACTGTACTTACTTGAAGCCAGGAACATGAATATTGAGGATGAGGTAATCATTGTCAGAACTTCCTGCTCCACTATGAATATGATCTCCTGCTACCTCCCAACCTAAAGAACAGAGCATCAGGGATTTATTTACCCAAACAGTTTGAAATCAGCACTCTAAAACCATACCTAGATGAACTGATGTCAAATCTCACATCTGCTTTTCTGTCAAATAAACTTTAGAAAATGAGCACTTTATTCTGAGCTATTCATGTTGTATTTTTTATAAGCAAAATATGTACAAATAAAGATCGGTTGTGTTTGAATGAATTGCTGATCCAAGTGCATTTAGAAGAACCTATTTAAAGGTTGCAGTTGACTGTTTATATGTCCACAGCTTTCAGCGAGTGGTTTGCAGTGACATCCATTGAAAGGAAGCTTTGTGTGTAAAACAAACATCATTAGCTATAAAATGGAACTGGAGAACGGGACTAAAAACAAATAAAAACGGGTTCATATCATAGATGGGTTTTGTTCTTTTTATTCCTTTAGACCAAACAAAGCTGTTTTCCATTACAAACAACGTAACAAAATACTCTAGCTAGCTGCTAAAATCTGCTAATGTAGTTGTTTTGTATTTTACTTCTGGCTGTTGCTTCAACTACTTCGCAAACTATCAACCACATTTTAAAAAGATAGTTTAGCTAGCTGCTTATCCCTGCTAACGATAGCTAGCTCAGATAGCCAAAGTAGTTATGTTTTGAGTTTTATTCTTAAATCGTTGTTTTCTTATTTGACCTTTTTACCATTTTAACAAAGATTGTTTCATAAAATATTGTTAATAACAAGTTATTTTAGATAGTCGCTTATGTTAGCTGACGCATTATAATTCCTCACATATAAACCAGAAAATAGTAAACAGCTGGAGAACCCACCGTTCATTTTGTCACATTTGGAGTTTCCCACATTAAAACAGGAAGTCTTCATGTTTGAAGGAAGAACATTCCACCATTTATACTCATAACCCAAGATGGGCTCTGTACCTGCTGGGCACCTTTGACATGCTGAGAAATAAACAAAACAAAAGTACACAATCAAAACACTGCATGTCACAAAAATAAGGACAAAGGAGGGGGGATTTTAAGGAGAAAAATATAATAATAAATTAGGAAGAGTTTTCAGTACGTTTCATTCCATCAGAGTACGTTCCAGGTGGGCAGGCAGAGCAGGTGGCCGTGTCATTGTTATAAAAACCAGGATTACAGGGCGGACACGGCTCACGGTCACCACTTTGAGGCAACGTTTCAGCTCCAGGGACACCCTCGAGACAGATCTTTGGTTCAATCCATTTATATATGACCTGCGTCTGAAATTACACATGGATGGAAATGACAAACTCTGATTGCATAGTAAGTCTGGTCGACATGCTTGAAAGGTGGCTTATTTTCCCTCACCTTGCCTTCAAGGTCGCAGGCTGTGTGAATTTGGAAAAAGTCTTTTTTGGAACAGGGAGGTCTGTTCTTACACGCTGCCGATCCCACTTCTGGACAGCAAAATATTGTAAATATCCAAGATAACTTATTTAGCAAAAATAAATTTACAAAAAGCAATTTGAACATACCTGCATACTGAGCGGTGGTGTTGCAGGTGGTGCATGAACTGGCACCATGGCCCGAGTAGGCGTCCCGAGGACAGGGTTCACATGTGGAGGAGCCTGGAACTCGGCTAAATGTCCCGGGCTTACATGGGAAACATTCTGATGTGTATGCAACACCTAGAGGGGAGGGAAAAATAGTACTGAGGTAAAAGATAAATATATGTTTAGTCTGTTTATGAAATATAATTATTTTTCCACCAAAATATAAAGGAAAAAACTAAAGAGATAAACCATGCCAATGACCTTCAATTTGAACGTTTTTCAGCAGAACAGGCTTTACCACCTTGGTCCCCAGAACACCTCCAGTCCTCCAGTACAAAATGTTGGTGCCCGATTTCAAGTTCACCTAAAGAAAACATGTTTTGCTGCATCATCATTTTGGCATGACTGAACTGCAGGAACAGCTGCAAACAGCTGTCATTTGAAATTAAATTACTTTAGGAAACTAAGAATATTACTAGGTCTGAACTATTAATTACCCTAATTTAATTAACATTATACAAATGGAAATTACAGAACCCTATGCTATGCTGTCCTAAATCATATCATTTGCTGATTGAGTTAGTACACAGAATGGATTTATCAACTACTTCAATTTAACTTCAAAAAAGGCCAAAAAAGTATTTTAAGCTTATATTTTTCTGCATAAAATATAAAAATAACTTCATCAATTCAAGGATATTTTTATACATAACTTAAATTCCTTATTACTTTAGTTCACTTGTTTGTTTATTTATCTCAAAAAAGATGATGAGCTACCTAAACAAAGTTACTGAGTCTCTGCCTGGAAAATTGCTAAAAGCAGCTTTTCTACAAGTCCAGTGTCCTCCTGTGTGCCAACAGGCTTCCTGCCTGCATCCACCCACTGTGGAAGATCGAGGTCAATTAACAAAGATTTGTCTAATATCCATCATACAGTGTGAAACATTTACCGTGTGGGTTGACCACTCTCCATGACTGGTGACCTTTAGCCACTTGTTATCAGCAGACTGATCCATCTCCTGACACTGGTCATTTTGAATCTAAACAAAAGCCATGATATGCAGCAGATGAAACTTTTACATCTCTGCAGTGGTGTTTTTGACTGAATGACATAATAAAATCAATAATGCTGATGAGACTTTCAGCTGTGCCAAAATCTTTGCTTGTTGAAGCAATTTCCTCAGGACATTCCACTGGTTTGAAGTAAAACAATACTCACAAAAAACTCAAATGGCAGGTTGTTGTCTGGATATTGATACTCAAAGCTGACAGAGCCTTGTTTCTTCAAATGAACAGCATAAATGAGAGAGACCGTGCACTCATCCCTGTTGGACTCCAGATAGTTTCCCTGAGGCACCCAAGAAGAACTGTAAGAAAATAAAATGTCAATATATATACAAAAAAATGTCGTAAAATTTACAAACAGTTCCCTTGTTTTTACTCAGTTACCTGTTGCAGGTGAGTTTGGCATCTCTGTGGAGGTCGTTTCCCAGGGAGGTTGCCATGCTACTGAATCCAGCAGGCATGCTATCCCATTGGTCAAAGCGTATACCGCTGCCGAGGGAGTAGCTTCCAGCTGCGCATTGGGTGCACTCCTGGGCCGACATCTCCAGGAACTCCCCGGCTTTGCATGAGAAGGCTGAAGGACACAATGAAGGAACGACAGGGAAGGGGCTGAGGAAAAGTAGTACATTGAACGAATCGATTTCTACACTTTTCCTCACGTTCTGGATATGTTGAAATAAAATGTGACAGAGTTAAGCTGACATACAATGAGTTAAATCACTGCTGCTTTCGGTACAGTGCACCCCCTGTGATAAAGGAGCTTAATCCCTACATCCTGTTTCACACGATGTCCGTCTCTGTACTTTCTCCAACCAGCCATCACGTCTCTATTTTTTTCCAAACTTTAATAGCATGAGCTTTTCCCCATACCAGAGCTGTCTTACTGTTACAACAATGCCTCAATGTTCTTCAAGGAAGTCAACTGTTTCAAAGCAAATTGGAAAGGAAAAATGTATCCAGCAGACCAGACAGTGTAGAAGTCTTTGTACATGAATATAACTTCATCTAAAACTGTGACAATAATTTGTCTCATGACAATTAAAGTAATCAATAAGATTTCTTGTGCTACAGTGTGGTAAAACAAATAGATTTTTTTAATATCCTGTCAAAGGTAAACGCTTTGATTGTTATGATAGAGCCAGATTTGAGTGTTTTTCTTGATGTCTGACCACAAAGATGACGTAAAAAATAAAAAGAAAGAAAAAAGAAAAGGTGATGTCAGTTCTGTCCTCAACATTTTTTACCTCTTCATGTGTGTGGGATATAACCTAAGCAAACAGACACACTCTGTGGAAGGAATACTCTATTTTGTGCACTTTATGCAAAAATAAATAAATAAATAAAATACCAGAGAAGAAAATATTTGCAGTCAATTAAAATTCAGGTTCAGGTTCAGCTTCAGCTTCAACTTTGGATGACAGTAGCTGATTTTATCAGGAATCTTTTCAACTGTGACTTTAGTGGACAACACACAGAGAAACTTGTCTAACCACTTTGCACAACATCAGCATACTTTACGTAGTTAAAATCTGTTTTTCTGACTTCATTGTGATAATGCCATAAACGACAAGTCAGATTTCTCGGAAGGCAACCTCTAAACACACAAAACAAATGAGCACTCTCTGGCATGCGCCTTTTACAAAGAAGAACTAAAAACACCAGAATAAAAAAGCATGTACAGATTAGACCTTATAACTGACACAAATATTTGAAGATCATAAAACAGATAGCACAGTGACAGCTTAAATGTGACTAGCCTGTAGCATTGCTCCGAGTTTGATGAAAGTCTGACTTTTGTTCAACTTACTGCACTCTGTGCCTCGCACTGGCTCCGGTAGTCCAGTGCAGGCCCCATGTCTCTGTGGGATGGCCACCCTCCACCGAGATCCTGTGCTGTCACACTCTGTGTATTCATAATAGTAGTCCGTCTGCCAAACATACACAGAACATCTGCATAAGAAATCAGTCATCACGGGATGTTTGGTGCCAAACAAGAATCAAACGTAGACTAGAGGAAGGTCAGTAAATACATCCTAATGAGGGGGGGTGGGGGGTCTCCACCCAACAGCATGGCAGTGAGTCACAACCACTGATATCGCTTTCCACATCCACTTACTCAGACTCACAAAAGCAAGAGTGTCGGCTCTGGTGTTATCTCTCAACCTCTGACCACTCTTTGGGCCTGGTAACGTAACATACCATCTCCTAGGAGATGGCAGTAGGAACAATGGCAGCAATAGGCTGACAATTAAAAAGGGAGAGCCATTTTACAGGCAGCGTTTACCACTTTAGCAGAAACAGACTGACAATTGATTTAGTTTTTATAATAGGGCATATGACGTAAAACCCATTAGCTTAATGCATTAGACTCCACTCATTTTCTCACTCTTTTTTTGCTTTTAGAAAGGGGGAATAATTTCTGACTGTTTTGTTATTCTTGGAGCTAAGGCAGATTGTGACATGCAAGTGGATGCAGGCTGTTGTCTGTACTGGCCTGGAGAGCTGATTAAAAATTACAGAACTGATAAAGAACACAAACAATTAGGCCAAATATAGAATGCGGAGAAAAAAAATAAGCATTTTAATACAGATACAGCACAGATTATCAAAGTTGTCTATGTGTGGGATTGTACTGTGATAGCATTATGTATTGTGGTCAATCGCTGAGAGGGTAGTTCAGTATTTCTCGAACAGCTCAGGTCCTGAGGTTATAATTTGTTATCCCTTAAATTTGCAACTCAAAAGCCATTGGCTTAAAAACGAAAAGGTTACAGTAATCTCTGTGCTGGTGTGAAAACCTCAAATTGGGAAAGCATTTTTAATGTCATGTCCTTTTATCTGTGGCCTGTTTGTGCTGCCAGCCTCTTTTGGGGAGGTGTTGAGCAGAGCCAGAACCCTGGGAAGGAAAGGCCAGTCCATGCAGGAAGCTGATAACAGCCTGTTCAGCTCTGAGTGGTGAACTTCAACATACACCAGAGCTCATCGCAGATTCATGAACTCTTCGGGAACAAATGGGCTCTGGTTTCAGGTGTGCTGAACACTGAAATTAACAGGAGGTCACAAACAGAATTAAACCTACCCGGAAATGTGTCATCATTGTTTTTTTAATCGCATTTGTTCAGTATAAATAGGACTCAGCGTGTGCAGCCCCAACAACTACTCGAAATGTTTGCAGTTGTATTTTTTTATCCTACAAACCAGCTTTTATATCAGCGATAAACGCCAAAGAGTATATTCCCCTCACCTCAGTACACTGCCGCTGTCCTTCGGTTCCCTCAATCATCCCGAGCGAGTGAAGGATGAGAGCGCATCGGGCAACGAACCAAGCCGAACACCGCATTGTAATTCATCTAGGAAAGCAGAGAACATATAAAAAGCTACTCTCTATCCAGTTGGATGCTCTGTGTCATCAACTTGTTTTAAATGAACACTTGTTCAGCTGAAACTCGACACCTGCTTCTTTTGCTCCTTGCTAATATATTGCTACCCCGGCCTCTCCACCTGCGACTATCCTCACTGTGCGCTTCAGGGTCTCGCGCTCCACAGAATCTAGCTAGGCTCAACAAAACAGAACTTCCGCAAAATATTTTTCAAAATAAAGGTTCGGGTGAACATGGAAAGCGGAATTTTCTGCGCTGTTATGACGTTAGTTCTGCCATCATTTAATAAAATGAAATTTCCATACATATGCACTAATGTCAATCATTTATTGACAACATTTATGAAGACTAACAGCATTAGGATTTTAATTTTACGGTAACCTGATTATAGAAATAACTTCCGGTAAATATACGCCAACTTGATTACGCTAGTATGCGCGCATTTGTTTGTTGTCTATTGCAATCGTTAATGTTATTAAACTTTGTAAATCAGAAGGCTAAAATTTAAATTACAATTAAAATTGTCTGCACCCTATTTTTTTGCTGCTTTGAGACCGAACTTTTAAACCCCTTTTTTCGTTTGGCCGAATACACGACTCCTAAAGCGTGCAGTACGACACAATGACCGACAGATGGCGTAAAAGCGCTACAACAAAACATCTGCTCGGCAGTGAAAGGGTGTTTATGCTTTGTACAGACTGTTCCTGAGTCTAATGTATTTGCATATTGTTTCAATTAGCATTTTAATTATATATTTTGTATTTGTATTTATTTAAAAACAATTATAAATAAATAATACTAAGTAATAATAAATAAATAATAATAAATAATATTTGGCAATACCCCTTTATATTCAGTTAGGTGATGAATAAATGTGGTTATTTATAAAATTGAAAATATGTTTTGTTTGCTAAATAGACTAATGAGGTGAAGAAACCGAAGTTTACATGGTTGACTAAAAACTGTATCCCTGTTTACTTCTTAGAACAAGAAAGCTCATGCATGTTTCATAATAACACCCTGGTTCAATTTGTCAAGCTGTGCTGCACAAACAACACTGAGCTGCTGAAACAAATCCTACAGACAAACTGAGACACCTCTGTGTGTGTGTTTATCATGACTTGCTTAAAAGCTGAGATTGTTGTGTTCCAAAAACAACAAGACAAATTAGGAAATATTTCAGTGGTCATGAATGTTTAGTCATACACTGCAAAAGGTAACAAAACTTTCAAAGCTGCATGAAACACAATCCAAGGGCGGATGATTCTCTGTTCATCCAAATATAAGCAGACATTACGCAGCTAAAAGGAATGGGCTGGAAACTTGGCCCTTAGGAGAGTTAGTACTCTCGGGTTTTGATTTTATTGGAAATAGACTTGTACACAAACTAGACTAAAATGTTGTTGATAAAAAACATTTTTAAAATTGAAAAATAGGTCATTTTCCTGTCTGTGCTATCACAAAATATACATTTTTACATCATCACATGACAAACATATTCACATTTAATTATGATTATCTAATTATATAAAATAACAAACAAAAGCTGAATAGTCCCTGTGACAATGAAAGGAAGAAGCGGGTAAAAGATAATGGATGAAAACTATGGCTATTTGAAGATAGGAAACTTATTTGTTGCTCATTTTACCTCGTGCTCAAATAACATGACTCATCAACAATTTATTTGCATGTACTGGACAGTATGATTGTGTTTTTGAACCTCTTTAAGCCAAGCCTCCATCATTCTCAGGCAAAATAATAAGGCCTTCAAAAAAGCAACAAAAATTATATATATAGAATGTTCTACAATGTCTCATAAAAATATCTAGTTGACTCTCTTATGAAAAATGCATATAAGCCAGTTAGTCAGCCTTGATAAAGAATTGATGCAGTGCAATTGTATGAATATTTAAGTAGCCGTCACCCAAAGGCAGCTGCATTTCTCCCTTCTCACTCTTTCTGTGAAGAGTGATGCTAGTCTATCTACCTGCCTCCATCCCTCTCTCTCTCTCTCTCTC
>JAVKLF010000011.1:10920917-10932850 GCA_034783495.1 Millerichthys robustus | reverse complement strand
GTGTGTGTGTGTGTGTGTGTGTGTGTGTGTGTGTGTGTGTGTGTGTGTGTGTGTGTGTGTGTGTGGGTGTGTGAGTGAGAGAGAGAGAGAGAGAGACACAGAGCAAGAGGGAGAGAGAGAATAAGGAGTGGGGGTTGCTTGAGGGGCATTGATGACGCAGTTTCCCCTGAGGGGTGGACCTCCCATCTGTGAGAGGAGTGGATGGCAAATAAGACTGAGAAAAGAGAATTTTATGCTAAATTAGTTAATAAAGGCAATGTCAGTGGCAAACAAAAATAGAGATTTTTACATGTAAGCACAATAATTAGAACTCTTTTATAATAGTAGTGTGCTTTTGTTTCTTGGATCTATACAAAAATATATATATTTTTTTAAAGAAGGCATGGCTGCTTTTTTGTTTCTCATAGCAGAAATAGCAATGTTTGGGTTTTCCATGTTGTGTCCTCTTTGTGCTATTCAGGAATTATTCAGAGAACTTGGCCTGTGTTAAATCGTCACAGATAATGAAGTGGGCTTGGTGCACCATGTGTTCACAACCAGTGACAGTTGACTGCCCAGCCCCACCCTGAGCAGCTCTATGGATGGTTTGTTCCGTTGGTGCCCATGTCTTCGAGGACAACTGTGGACTCAGATGGTGAAGGGGGGCACCAACTGCTGCATTTACCTTCAGCTTCTCTGTTTTTTAAGTCTACAGCAGGATGAAATCCACTTGTGACTCAGCAAGGGCCGATCTATGCCATTAGTCAATATTTGGATGTTTTTCTAATGTTTTCTCCAGTCTGTCCAGCTTGGCTAGGATCCAAACAAAAATGTATTGCACATTAATTTTTTTCTTTGTTCCTGTTCCTAATCTACATTTGTAACTGTGTTTGTGTTTTTTTTGTTTTGTTTTTCCATTTCCTTTCTCTGCTCGATGTTGTTTATCTGTTCAGTTTGTTTATTCATCTGTACTAATCTGTTAGAGTAAGGAAAGTGCATCTCATTGATGTCTATTTGATTATAAATGAGCATACATTTAAATCGTGAAGGAAGCTGTCAACTTTATCATCCACAACCAGCTCTGCCTTAATTGTAAATCTTAATTGCTAGTTTTGTAACTTGTCTCTGCCAGATCTTATTTAGCTTTGTACACTGTTCCGCTCCTTTTTGTGCATCTCCCTACAAATGTAAACACTTTGTGGCGATGCAGACTGCAGAAGCTGTTATTTGTCCACTATGAACACTGTATTTAATTGCTTTCCTCAAATATTTAAAGTCTAAAGGACTGCATCTGGTTTGATTATAACTTTAACACAACCTTATTTTTATAGCTGTGATGGCATGCCGTTTACTTTTTTTTGTTGTTTTTTGGGGCTATTGTTAGAAACTGATTTTGCAAAGTTAGTTCAGTGTCTTACCTTCTTGGAAGGCACCTCTCATGCTGACATTGCAGAAATGATTGCAAGGTAATTGGTTATGGCATTCAGTTCTTCCAGCGTAGGCTTTGTTTATTTCTAGAAATTAAAATAATAATGGGAACTTCTGCTTTTAGCTGCAATAGTTTTAAACTGTTTTTGTTTAATAAGCAGGAACTTTTTAGGACTCTTTAGTTTCCCCTTTTTAGGGGAATCTGATAAGACATTGCTCAACTTTTTGGACTTCCTGGTACTTGCAATGCTGGGGAACATATCATTTCTCAAATAATTGTTTTTAATTTTGGATTCTTCCTCAGTCAACTCATCCCATCCCATCCCATTTCTGTGTACTTTACTGGTGCATAAAAGCAAAGATTACAATTACATTCCTTTGCACACTGCCATAAATTAAATTTCTAGCATATTGTATATTCAATACATTTTTCTGTTGGTTTAAAAACGAGCCTTTTTAAAAGTGGGGGGGTTACACACTTTTTAACAAATGACGCCCAGAATTTGAACACTAGGGTTTTGTTTCAGTCAGATAAAACCATAGTTTTATTGTAATTTACCAATAAATTTGAAAAACTGGGTCCCTAGAACACGCCTACAACTTTAAAACTGAAGTTTTAGGGAGTAGCAGAGCTTGTTGTGTAGCTTAATACAATTCATAAGCTGTTTTAGAGATTAAACTTGATATATTTTAATCAACAAGGGTTAAATATTGGACATACTAAACCAGTCAGATGTGTTCATACTGTAGATCAGACCAGGTAACTGCAAATCAAAGTACATTTATTTATTGACCATTTTTATTTAACCAGGTAAATCCCATTGAGATCACAGGTCTGAACCTGGGATGGAACCCAGGACCTTCTTGCTGTGAGGCATCAGTGCTAATCACTAAGCCGTCGCGCTGCCAACATCTCTCCTAGTGTGTGTGTGCTTGTGGGAGTGCACGTTTGGTTGGTGAAATTTGCTCTACAGAACTCTTTATAGCCCTTTGTTCCTGTTGTTGAAACTGGGGAAGCTGAGGAAAGAACCATAAAACACAGTTCCTGGAGAAGTTGTTGAAACATTGTTAATGAAAGAATGGGTAACCTTATGTCTGGATTCAGCTGTAACGTCACCTGGCATATTAGAACAACAGCAAAAATGCATCATTTTTCATGAAAAAGAAATCAGCAGCTGGTGATGCTTTTTAGTCTCGTACTTGGTGAAATATTATCAATACCCCTTATGCATTTGGGAATTAAAGTCTTATGGGGATCCTCAAAATCAAAGGACAGATGTAACCTTAGGAAATGGGATTCACAATAAGTCCTGCCTCAGTACTCTCACTAAATAGTGCAATAGTGATTCTGAGAATTTAGTCTGCATTATAAATACAAGTTATTATTTGTATTTATTTGTGTTTGTTGAAACAGCTGCGCTAACTGTAATGATGCAATCACTTGGCACAATGCAGGCACTCTACCCTTCTAATATATTTCTTTCTACCAGCTCTAATGCAACCTGCCAACCATCCCCACCACTTTCTCATACAACCACAAGTGCAAACCCATTTATCAATTTGCTGCTTCATTTTATTTTATTTTATACAGCATGGGTGTGGGGAACAATAAGGGTCATCTCACAGAAAATCAACTTTTTTTTCCTTCTACTGTCGACTTTGCTTTTATCAGTATTGCCTAAATTTTGCTTGTTACCCTGCTTTAAAAAGTTGGCATTTTGCAAATGATCCCAGTGGAACATGGGTCAAGAAGGATGAAGGGGGGAGCTGAAACAAACTGAGGGAAGCTCTGTTCAGCTCAGCCTCCTTTTTTTGTTCCTCATACTCCGTTCTAACCCAGTTTTTTTTTCTCTTGCCTTTATGTACAATCATCTCATTTTATCCATCAATGGTTTTGACATTTCAAATCATTTAAATGCTGCACCCTTTCTCAAGGACATTTTGGAATTGTCTCTCTAATGAGGGTGTGTCCATAAACCAATAAACAGTTTAATAGGATTCCTACTAAAGTATGGAGTCTCAAAAGTTTTTGTGCTATTACCTAAAAGCTGAGTTACTTGAAGCTAATGTTTCTGAGATGGCGTTGTGATGAAAATTAATTCACCGATGCTGGCAAATAATTTGTTTTTGCAGTCTTTGAGTTCAAAACTTTACAGAATACAAGGGAAGTTGAAGCTGTGAAAAAACTGACGCACCAAAGGCTTATTTATTTTTGCACTGGCCGTCTAAGGATTTTGGCATCTAACTTTTAAGGAACACCAATAAAGACATCCATTAAACATCTTAAAGTACCAATTATGAGGCTGGCTTTAAGCTTTCTACCAATTTGACGGTGCCGGTCTCTTTTGAACTCCCCATGTTACTTCCCCTCTCCCTGAGGCACAGAGGAAGTAGAAGCAGATGTGTTGGACTAACGGACACTGTGACAACACTGTCTGTCTTTAAGTTCCCATTGCATTGAGGAGGAGGAGAAAAAAACGCGAAGCGATGGACACACCACCTGCAGGTTCGCATGCAGGTCCTCATTAACTGTTCTGCACATTACTGCCATGTCAACATTTACTTTAATTATGTTCTCATTATCTTAATCCATTGGGCCAGTTTAACTCCTTAGGATACTGCATTACTGTTGTGTGAGATGAGTTCATGCAAAAATACAAGTAAATTACACATTGCCCTATTTGAGGACCAGATTTTATCAATTTTACAAAACCATCCTTTAAAATAAGTCGTTATCTTGTAATTTCCATTTGTATTTTAAATGCATCAAATACTTTTTCTATTTTATGATTCAGGGGATTTGAAAAGATTACACGCAGTCAAAGACAATAGTTTAAATCAACATAAACTACTTGAGATTCTTTAGCCTAATTGGCACTTTTCTTTGTTTATTCTGCAACTTGGACTTATTACATAACAAACATGGTTCAGTTTCTATAAAACATCTCCCTCTTGTGGTGTCTTTAAATCATGACACCAGTCTGCTGTATAAGGGTTTCGCACAAACGTGCACACCCTTGCTTCAGCACATGCAGTGCATTTTTAGTACAAATGATTGTGATTGGTTTCTTGCGCATTGTTTGTTTTTTCAGGTGGTTCTCATCAGATATAAATAGATCAGAGCCTGTGACCAAAAATGTCTTAAAATCACCACAGTAGGCAGTGACATTTATTAAAATTGTATGAAAACTATGTCCTAAATGTCAGTAAGTAAACCAATTTGGCTTTTAAAAAATGGTTTGTTAGATCACTGTCATTTTCTAAAATTGTCCTTGCAAATATGTTTTTTTTATATAAATTATTGGCTAAGGGAACAGTCTGTTTTCTTTTTGATAAGGGGATGGTAATTGCTGGAGTTTTCTGTTGAAAGTGAGAGGGACAGCAGGGAGCAGATGAGAGAGGGAGCAGTGAGAGAGCAGCTCTATAAATGAGACTGAAGTCTAACCAGCTCAGTCACAGACAGCTGTGCAGAACAAAGCCATCTCCTCCTTCAGGCTCTGCAACATACGAACAAACGACCTCGTGCTTTAACCGATTTTTCCCGGAAAACAGATTTTCAATAACAGCCAGGATGACCACAATGTTCAGATACCCCGTCTTTCCTCATCTGCAGGGTGAGTTATTCTTAGAGATTTTGGACATTTTTAAAGAAATTGGTTGTAAATAATTAACTATTCTGCAGTCTTTCTGTGCATGGTTTAGGGAACACAATGTCTTTTTTTTTTAGCAAGGGACAGATTTGAATGTAGTTTTCTTTTATATGCTCCTGAAAATAGGGCACGGGAACGGTCTGTTCAGAGCAAGTTCACAGCATGTTGTAACTTCCATACAACACTGTTCTGGTGATGGACATGCTCGGTGAATAATAAAAGTAATAAGAAAACTTGCAAGATTGTTCGATTGTATTTGAATTTATTTATTTGGTTGAGACGATGCACATTAATTAACAATCCGTAAATGTGCCAGAATTAGTCAAAAGGCTTTATTTCATCTGTTGTCCCTGGACAAAGCATAATTTGTCTTGTTAAAATAATCATCATCATTCTTTGTATCATTTGTTAAAGCTGATGCATAAAAACATGCCCCCCCCCCCCCCCCCCCCACACACACACACACACACACACACACACACACACCCACACCCCCACACACACACTCCCCCAAAACTGTTTTGTATAGGTAACAAATGCTTATTCTAGCTCCCATGTTGAAAATGTGTTGTGTATCGTTGCTAAATAATGTGTGTGTGTGTGTGTTACATAAGAACATGTGTCGGGGGATATTAAAGTGTGATGCTGTGCTGTCCTGATTCATCTGTCATTTTGCAAATGTTTCTTATGCTGTATGACAGGAGAATGAAATGTTCCACTTCACTCAGTCTGGAACAATTATGTAACCTCATCACTGAGCCCCCTAATGATTACAGAAGTCAATTTAAAAACTTATGCCAGAGGATCAAGCAAATCCACATGCTGGGGCTGAAATTTGTGTCATTTAGGAAATGAAGCATTTGATTTTAAGCTTAGATTTATGTAGCATTTCAAAGTTTGTGATGATCTGACTTGAGTTTGATACTAATATGTTAGAAAGCAGACTACTCAGAGTATTTTGGGGTCTCATTTTTTATGTACAAAAACACCTGCATAAAAAGCAGTTAAAATATTTTTGTTTTTGTAATTTTACTAAAGTGCTAGAAATATTAAAATTTCTGAAGATAACTAGGAGAATTTTTCTACATGAGAAGTTCTGCAAAAAATGCGTGCAGTGTATCTTTTCTCCATCTTTTTGTTGTTGTTGTTGTCTTTAACCTTTGTGTTGATTGTCAAATAAGCATGTAAAACAAATTAAACATGTTTATTTAAATTTGTTCTCTGCATCCAGACTCATGATTTAGAAGGAATAGCATGACATTTCCTTTCCTTTTATTTTCTCTGTTCATTCAGATCGGTGTGATCCAAGTCTTGGGTTGTCCCCAGGGAGGAGCGTCATGGCAGAACCAGACTACCTGGAGGGAGACTGTGATGAGCTCATCAAACCCAAGAAGCTGCTCAATCCAGTCAAGAGCTCCCGTAACCACCAGGATTTGCACAGAGAACTTCTTATGAACCAAAAAAGGTCAGGAGATGAGATGTTCCACTCTCCCTCCTTCTAATGTTTTGCTTTTGATGAAGGTTTTTTATGTTTCAAAAAGCTGAGAAATTTGTTACTATACACCCTTATATCATGTTTTATTGCTTATAAATAAACCAAATCAAAACGCTTTAGATCCCAACCTTTGTGTGGATTAATCAAATCAGTAAATGGCCCTTTTAATGTGCATTAAATGACTTCAATGGTAGAGATGTATTCATTTACCAAGCTGTAACATTCTTGTGCTTCCCAGCTTTTTTTGTATATGCTCATTAAAATGACCTTTAATTCAGAACAAGGCAGAGGAAAAACAAAAAGATTGTACCGGTACGTCGAGGCTAATTTGGTTTCAACATTCGTTGAAATAGAATGATCAAATACCCTAAATGTTGCAGCTGTTTCCTTTTATCTTGGATCTGTACAAACTGTACTGATGCTTCTGCACTTTGTCTCTTAGTGGCGTCACTGGGCTTTTTAACCTCCAGCTGCATCATTACTCAGTGTAAATTTTCAAACATTCATAGGCCCTAATGTGTAAAAGCCAAAGCGCTTAAATCGGTCAAAAATTGGTTATATAAATGCAAAATAATGCTGATCAGAGGGGTTTTATGGAGCTTTAGTAGGTGGTGTGATCGTCCATCAGAGTGAGTGTAAACATGCACGGTAAAGCACAAAATGTTTGTTTTTGTCTTTCTCCTAACTGTGCGGGCAGCTTTGTTCCGGATCTATAAATAGCGATGTAAAACACATGATGTTGACAGCTGCTCCATCACAACAACACTGCTCCGTCTTTATCAGGTCAGAGAGTGAGAGGCTTTAATAATGATGGTCAAACAGGCCACAGACAAATTAAACTTCCCAAAAGACATGTAAAAAGTGGTGAAAATTTTTAGGAGTTTTCAAATGCTGCAGATTGTAAATACTAGCTGTCTAGACAGACCGATGTGTTGGTTTGTGGACAAATCTTGTGGGCTTTGGAAGGGGATCAAATTGTTTGGACTGGTTTTTGACTGATAAAAAAAAAGCTGCTTGCATATTGGATTAGTCATCGTGATGATCGTGAGGAAGGGAGGGGCCTAGTGGGTGGATGGATGGATAAAGATGGAAAAAAACTGTTATGTAATCAAGATTACAAAACAGTCTCTGGCTGAGGGCCCTTTTCTCCTTTGGCTACCTTGGCGACAGTGACCCTTCCCACGCACATAAACAAAAAGGCACAAATATGAGAAGAATTTCAAAAATCCAGACACCAGGAGAATGGGGGGGTACCCAATTTCCCACCATTCTGTAAGAGGGTGTGCATGTGAAACAGTTATGCATTGGAGGGTTATGTAAACACTGCCCACCCTGAGAGAAGGGAGGCGTAAGCATCTTTAAATCCTTCCTTGTTGATTCCCGTCACCTTGAGCGTTTCTTTTAGTGAAAGATGAGTTTAAAAACGGCACAGTCCTTTCTCTGATTCATTATTCTGATAAGTGCTTTCATGAAACTTCATCGCCATGAAAACAGACCACTTGGTTCCAGCAGCGACTCTACATAAAGCAGTGTCTTGTAAATGAACTCCCATTGCATCTTAGAACATTCTGAGCTGTGTTATGTAATCTTCTGGATTTGATCCTGCTTTTAATTAAGGAACTCTTGGAAGGTAAGAACATTGTGTTTTCAGTAAAGATGCAAGTTGTGAGAACAAGAAGGAGAGTCAAATAATCTTGATTAGCGTTGGTTAAATGTAATTAATAAATGACTTTTAGTCAAGCACGGCCATTTACTCTTAGGAAAATGCCCCGTTGCTTTACTTTGTGATGTAATGCTTTGTGACTTTGCTGTTTTTGCCTTTTGTAACAAACTCCAACCCCCTCCCTCCCTCCCTCTCTTCTGTTTTTAAGCACACCAGTCACATTTTCATCCTCTGGCATTTCTTGTAATTTGGAGAAGTTTGGAGGATTATGTAACTTTGCTCCTCTTGGCAGGAAGGGCCACATTTTGCAAAGATGGCTTAACCTTTAAAACTATAATACAGTATTAATTTTTAAAAAAGTAGTTGAGTAATTTTCCAACTAGTTTTGCTGAGACAACCAGCATTTTGTATTTTAGGATGGTTTAAGACATGAAATCGCTTTAACCCACTTTAGTTGGCTACCATCACATGGGCAGTTTTAAAATTGTACCAGTCTGATTGGTTCAAAACCAGAACTTAAAAAGGATTAATGTGTAATCCAAAACATCTACTACAGATATGCATGTCAAACCAGAATGAGGTCATGGTCGTCATCTGTTGTTCATGAATCTGTGACCTCCTGTGTTGTTAGAGGTTGTTCATTAAGCTTTCCTTTTATATAATGTGTTTTTGTTTGTTTTTGTACAGGGGTCTGGCTCCTCAGAATAAACCTGAGCTTCAGAAGGTTCTAGAGAAGAGAAAGAGGGAGCAAGTAATCAAGGCTCAGAAGGAAGAGCAGGAGGCACACAAGAAGAGGAGTGATTTGGAGATCGAGCTCATGAAAAGACAACAGAAACTAGAGCAGGTAACCCTGCTTTTATTATTGTTATTTTATTTTTACAATATTTGAAGAAGGTAACTTGGATATAACTTGGTTTTCAATTTTTCCATGGTTCAGCTGGAACTGGAGCAGCAGAAAATTGAAGAGGAGCAGGAGAACACCCCCGAGTTTGTGAAGATGAAGAGCAACCTGCGCAGAACGAAGCAGGAAGCCGACGGGGAGAAACAAACCACCTAAAATCCAGCGCAGGGTGTTCGGGTCTGGCTGATTGAGGTGCCAGGAGTGTGTGTACAAAAAGAGAGTGTGTGTTGTGTCCGTGCTACACGGTGGTGACCAAGATAAACCTCTTGGCTTTCCCAACTCCGCTGTTCCTTCCTGCAGTGAGGAGAGATACTTTAGATACTAAAGACCCCCCGCCACAACCCCACTCTGTGTCTCTGCAACTGGACCGCTGGCACTCGCACCCATCCAGCAGCACACAGCACCACCCCATCGCCTCCGCCCCAAAGGAAGCACCAAACAGACTTGTTACACGCTCATCCAGAGGCGCGCAGGCTTCCAGTGAGCTCTGATGGAGGGATAAAAGACGAACACAGGACCCGTCTGTTTTCACCTTTTTCTCCACAGCAAGCTGTTTTTTTGTTTGTTTGTTTGTTTTTTACCGTTCAATCAATGTTGTTGTTTTATTTCCTCATCTTCAGTATGAAAAAAACTCAAAAGTGGACACTGGATGGACTCTTGAAGATGTGTAATATAAAAGCCAAACAAATGTGCATTTTTTATTTATGTTTGTAGCTTTTAGCCCAGGTTTAGGAGGCAACACTTTTAGTTATTCTGTATTTTACTTTGTTTTATGAAATAGTATATGAAGCCAGAAAAGGACAAAGGGAGTGTGTACCCGTGTGTGCGGTTGTGTGAAACACATTTGCTTTATTTTTATTTTTTATAATTCTGTACATGCCATTCCCCTACCTAATGCAATTTTAAGCAATAGTAAAATTCCCTGGCATGAGAGTGAATTTTCTTTATATATTTTATTGTTTTGTATGAAAAAGAAATGTGTTGCTTAATAAATAGTTTATGTTTTTTTTGGCTCATTGTTTCTTCCTCTGCTGAGTGTTCTGGTTTTATGCATTTTTTTATTATAAAGAAATGGTTACAAGTGTTGAAAAAAATTAGAAGTACGCAAGACTCCTGAAAGACCATTGATCACTGCTAATTTTCTAATGAAACAAGAAAATAAATATGGTAATAATGAAGCTATCATCAATAAAACTTCTCATTCATCCATCGAATGGAAGGGAGCAGCACTGTAGGCAAAATTATTTAAAAACTAAAGCAAAGACCATCAGAAAAGCACATTAAAAAGCATTACATTTTAGAAAGAAAGTCAAACTTCTGTCCTATTGTATCTATTGAGGTGATTGTTTAGGGTTTTCTTTACTGACTGGGATGACGGAGGAATGAAATTTCAAAATAACTTGGACAATAATTGCATTCATCAGACTAGGAGATATAGAAGCATTTCTTTTCATCAGAGTTAAAATTACAGTGCAATAGGCCTACATTAATGCCATTGCCTGGACACATAAGTATCATTTTAATTCTAGCTTTAGCCTAAGTTAATATTATTACAAAAAACTTAGTTCTTTTATTTACACAGGTTAGATTTTTTTAAAATCCATTTTGTATAAGTTAAACGACAAAAACAAAATTTACCTTTACGTTTTGTCACAAATCCACTTAGCAGCCTGCATTTACACATTAGGGCCAGCAGGTGGCAGAAGAACACCACCGATGCATCTTAGGCCAGCAACGAATTCGACGTAAACCGACAACCTTCTTTCTCATCAGTACGCGACAGACATGGCTGCCTGTGGGTTGTTCCGCTCCTTTTCGTCCAACTTTTCCACAGTTTTGCCTTTACTTACCCGCTCGACATTGAGTTCTCCTTCACAGCTGGCCTCTAAGCTTTATTTTAGAAGAACGCTATCCTCTTCTAGTAGAATCTCAGCAGGTATCATGGATGCATTTTATTTACAGCTAGTTCGAGGTCAACATTAGCTAAGTAAAAAAAATGAAATAAGTGGGCCGGTTATTTGACACCGGTGCTACATCGTGTGTGTTTGACAAAATAATGTTTTCAGTGCTTTGAGTCTGTTTTCTTTTTGTTACAGCACTTAAATTCACTGACAAACACGAATGGATTCGAGTGGAAGATAACGGAGTAGGTACAGTCGGTATAAGCGACTTTGCACAAGTAAGTTACCGAGCTGTGACACAAACGCTAGAAAAAATGTTTTGTTTTGTTTTCGGCAACTACTTATGAACTTGTTTTCGGCAACTTGCAGGACGCTCTGGGAGATGTAGTTTACTGTGGACTACCTGAAGTGGGAACACAACTGGCACAGAATGGTATGAAGTTTCCTCTATTGTTTTCAATGTCGGTTTTTTGTTTTGTTAAATGTAAGCAATAACAGGGTTTGTTGGTCAGTTTCAACATTTATTGCTTTATAGATTAAATTTAAGGGAGTTGTCATTTGGTAATTGTAACCTAAATCTAAATCCTTATTCTCCAGGCTTTAATACGCTGATTTTAAGAAGACTTGCCAGATAAAACAAATCTGACAAGATTTGTTTTGCTTTATAAGTTATTATTGGATTGTAAGGGATTTACAACTAAACAAATAAATAATAGACAACTGATACAGGTAATTAACTAATATTGGCATTTGCTCGACCCAATTATGTGTACAAGTAGTTGGTCAGATGTCTACTACTAAAATAGTGCCCAAGTGTAACCGTAGAGTGGGTTTGTTGCTTTTATAAATAACAAACTTTGGTGTAAACATATTTGTTTGTAATTTTCACAGATGAGTTTGGAGCTCTGGAAAGTGT
>JAVKLF010000011.1:10888219-10919829 GCA_034783495.1 Millerichthys robustus | reverse complement strand
TGTGTGTGTGTGTGTGTGTGTGTGTGTGTGTGTGTGTGTGTGTGTGTGTGTGTGTGTGTGTGTGTGTGTGAGTGAGTGAAAGAGAGAGATATTAATGAAGGACAGAAAGATTTCAAGCCACAGGTTGTGTTCACAAATCTTTTTTTTTTTTTATCAAACGAGCTGTTTAACTGCCAAAAGTGGTAACCTCCATCCAATTTGTTTTCACAATGACAACACTAGGAAGTAAACAAATAAACTAAATTACAGTGCAGTTGCTCTAAATGTTACTTTTGCAAAGAGTAAAGAAAAATCCAAATCTATGATGTCATCCTTCTTGAGCTCTTTGATTTACCTCATTATATATTTGCTTCTTTATTGTTTAGTGTGGTGAAATATGCATTCTCTATGCATAATGTGCTAATTGGGTAATGCATTTTTGTGTTTGAATCATAGCTAATCTTGTTTTTATTTATAGGTTGGCTGATGAAGATGACTATTGGCAATCCTGCTGAACTCGACTCTCTAATGGATGAAGCAGTGTATGAAAGATATATTCGCTCTATTGAGGACTAACTCTGCATCTCTAATCAGTACTACACTCTCTGTCTGCAACACGACAGAGACGTGCACTATACGTGCCTCTCAGTTACCGGTACATCAATTTTTAGCATCCAGCAGTAGATGTTTACAACTCCAGACTGCTGATCTGCTCATGTTGTAGAGTTGTGAACTTTAGAAATTCTATACCTACCTAAAAGATTGACTTAAAGGCCAGTCTGCACTGACCAAACAAACCGTCAGCTTTTGCAGCTTCAGTCCTCAAACAGAAGCTGGAAACTTGGTCTGTAAAATAATTTCAAAACATTTCAGTCACATGTTTAAAAATGAAATCACATTCTAGTACACTGTTTAGAAATAAAAAGCACTTTAGTCTCCCTGATATTATTAATTATGCTGGTTGACACTGGATATGGGACCCATGTGATAGAAAATAAAACATTTCTTTACACACTCTTCATTCTTTGGTATTTATTTAATCAATATTCAGATGCTGTATTAAAAATGAAGGCTGTCTTTAGAAATTTGTATAGATCACAGATCTGTATGGTTGCACAGGTAGCGACATTATCCTTTCAGCATCACGTTAGAACAATAAAACCAAAAAAAGGTTTAACCCAGAATACAACACAAATGATACATACAGAGTATTGGAAGATTTTGGGGGGGGGTTAGCCCCCAAACTAGAGAGAAATTTCAAGTCTTTAAACTCGCCACATTCAGTGACATCTAATTGTTTACTGAAGTCTTCAATTTCAGCTGAACTACAGTATATAGCTTTGTGTGTCCTGGCTGAACAAAAACCAAGAAAAGTACTTGAACAAGTCCAGTTTTTTTCACATATACTAGTATAAAACAATCCCTGAGAGCATCTTTAAAACAAAATGCATGAAAAATTGAGACCAACTATTCTGTAAAGTTAGCTGTTTTTTTTAACACAGATTCTCCCTGAACCATATCTTTGGTTTGGCTGTAGATTGAATGTAAACATCGCTCACCTTAAATCCCAAGCTGCTTTAAGTTTGAATTGTTGGTGTTGTAGTCACAAGTGGACATCTCTGAGCACAGGGCTGAATATCCTTCATGTAGAGAAGATGCACGGATTTGATTTGTTAAACTACTGTATGTGATGTAATCTAGGGCACACCTGACAGCCTTCTACTTATGCAAACTGGTTTCCAGTAGGATTTTCTTTCCAACGATCAGTGTTCTATTGAAGGTATTCAGAATCGTCCAGAAACAATTATAGATTTGTCCGTCTCACACTGCAGACTGTGTAATAAAACTGTTATGTAATGTGCTTAGACGACAAATAAGGAGGTGTGCCCACTTATGTCTGACCCACCATGCATTTTAATACCAAACAAGGCCACACTAAATGTTTGCAACCATCATGTGTTATAGCTTCATACAACAGAGAACCTGTCCTTGGCTGTTGGAGGTCGCTGTGCACTTCTGCTGGGTGAAGGAGTCGAAGGAAGCCCCTCCATTCTGCGATAATCCCTCTCCAGCCTCTCCAGCCGCTGGACTCCCTCACACATTACACTGGCTTTAAAGTCTCTTTCATTGAAAAAGGCAATGGTCTCGTCCCTCTTGCGGCTCACGTATCCTTTCAGAACAGCATTGTAGGGGTTTAACCCTGCCTCTGTGTCTGGCTTTTCTAGCTGATATTTGAATTCCATGCGGGTGATTAGAGGCAGCAGGAACCGCTTCCCTTCTCTCACGACAGCCTCATCCCAGTGGGACGAGCCCAGAGCTTCAGAGACCAGGCGTGGGGGCAAAGGTAGCAAATCACAGCCTGAGCGCTTGTCCACAAACTGTTCAAACTCTCTGCGCACCAAAGCTACATCCTGCAGCGATCTACTCCTTCGCTCCTCTAGGTCCGTAATTATTCGCTCAGGATATGTCTGGCCAAACACCACACCTAACAAGCAAAGGATGTAAAAGTGCCAAAGTTTTTACTATTCCTAATATGAATTTTAAACGTTTGTACGTTTGTTTTACGATAAACTCCTCCCTCACCTGCTCGCCGCAGCATGGATGCAGGGCATTTCCAGGGTTTGTGAATAAGCTCATCTGGCAGATCTGCGAGCTCTGGACACCATTTTCTGACGTAGCGGCCGTAGGGGTCACAGGTCATTGCTGCATCAACAGGGTGCATGACAAAGTTCCAGTGATCGAGGCCACTCATGCCCCCATTCTGCCACATCATAGCGTCTATGGCAACATCTGCATCCACCAGTGTGTCCTAAACACATGCACGTTTGATAGAGTGAAGTAGGTCTTTTATATGTTTTTGTTTTCAGTATGCATGTAAGTCATGCATGAAACGTACCTGAAACCAGCGATAGCCCTCTTGCCAAGGCAAATACAGGTATGCAATGAGAAAAGATGCCACGACATGCCTCATGTAATTGTTCATCCAGCCTGTCTGCCACAGCTGCCTCATGGCTGCGTCGACCAGAGGGTAGCCTGTTTTACCGCGCTGCCACGCCTTGAGATGGGTGCGATCAGTACTCCACCGCAGAGCCTACAGTTAAGAGTAGATTATTAAAACTCAGTATGATGTGGTTGTTACAACACGCCTCCTGTTTTAATGTGTGTTGTAGTCATTGCAATTTATTTTAACCTTGTATGGTGGTCTAAGAGATTCCCAGGGGAGATCAGGAAACAGAGTTAACTGCCAATAGGCCAGATCTCTCCACGCCAGTTTTCGCTGGAACTTCAGAGGTCGACAGCACGCTCCTTTAGCATCCCACAACAGCCAGCGTGGACTGAGCTGACCAAAGTGAAGGTAGGGAGACAGGGAGCTGGTGTTTGGAGCATCTGCCCTGCCTGACTCCTTCTCATACCTGTACACACCTAGAAAAATGGAAATACCAGAGCACCGATGTTCAGTGCTTCTCATGAACAATGTTTTTTGTAAATACAGCTCATTTAGATGTGCGTGTGAGGGGTCTTACCATCCTGAAGAAAGGCATCGAGTCGTGCATGTGCTCCAGCTTCACTAAAATCCCAGGACTGTCGAATGTTAGCTGTCCAGTCAATCTGAAGATAAAAATGAGCAGAAGTAACTTATTTTGGTCAGAATAATATTGTTTTCCTGTTTTTAGTTGGTTCTGGATGTTGTTGTATTACTGTACTTCAGTGTACTTTTAGTTATTTCAACCATTCAGGAATGAAAGGTTTAGCCTATTTAAGACATTGTGGCTACAATTTGAATTTTGTAACTTTAAAACACTTCCCTATTTTGCAACTTTTTTCTCATAAAAATGCATTGACATCTCATCAAATCTATAAATCTATTTCTGCATACTCACTTCCTTTTTAGCTTTTCGATATTGTTCTGCTAGTCTTAACATTTAACCATTGTTCTGAAAATTCAGGCTACTATATACTGTTTTGCACATTTTAGTTACTTTTTTGCTACTGTTATGCTAGTTTTGTTGTTTGCCAGTTGAACCCTTTTTTTGTTAATTTTAGTTTTTGTTCTGATTGTTTTAAGTTTAACAATTCAGTTTTATCATCCTCCTAAATTTTAGCAAAATCCTTCAGCTCTCAGCATTCACATTGCAGTTTTTGCAAAAAATGCTAATTTTTCTAGTTTGATTTGCATTCCAGTTTGTTCCTTGGGTTCAGGGAAAAGTAGCGCTGTTTCCACTTACTATTGTGCCATCTTTTCTGCGGGGCATGCGTGCCAGGTGGAGTGAATCCAAAGAGATTGCCTGTGGCCAGTGAGTTGGCGTGGGAAGAGTCACTGGGGTGTCAAGAGGAGCACCCATAGGAGACCCTGAGTTCTGTTCACAGCAGCTCATGAAGTGAGATACTGAACCGATTCCTACACCAGAGAAAGAAACACTTACAAGTTCATCAAAACTACCATATTTTATGTTGGCTTTGACTGAAAATTCATGTGATTATGACCCACCTCTTAGTCCTATACCTTCTGTGCTGACTGAATAGGGGTCTCTGAGACAGTAAGAGTGGAACATCTTGCATTCAATGCCTTCTTTCTGCAGTGCTGACACCACCGCAACATCTCGCTCCTTCAGCCAGGGTTCATACAGGGCATTAGCCAATACAGTTCTTGCCCCAGTCTCCTTCACAAGCTGCTTCAGAGTGTGCAGAGAAGATCCGACCTCATTGCCTTCGCCACTGGCTTTAAAGAAACTGAGATGACTGCCAATGTGCTCCAGTGATGCACACAAACAAGATAAAGCTTGATGAAGCCAATATTTACCTGTTAAATAGGAGAGAATGTAATTAGATGTGGTTGAAACTAGCATTTTGATCAAATGTAGTTAGTGTTTTTGTTTTTTTTTTGACTGACTTCTTTAACAACTTACAAGCTCCACCCATAGCCATGGTGACCCCTGGTCCATCCTCCTCTTCAGGACTCCAAATAAAGATGGGGATGACAGGTGCCCCCCGCTCCAGTGATCCAATAAGGGCGGGGTTATCACACAGTCTCAAATCCCTCCTGAACCACAGTAAAACTGGTGGGGTTGCTAACAGAGAGTGGGATAGGGATAAACCAACGAGCTGTCGGCCAGTTGCTTTTCGCTGCTGCCGCCTATTCTTCTTGCGTTTTGGTTGATCTGATTTATTTAACTCTTCCTTCATCATTTGGTTACTTACATTTGGTGTACCTGGTTTGGAAGAGGATGGTCGCTGGACACAAAGTGTCTGATCTGTTCTATAAGTCTGATTGTTATCATTATTAGGATGTGAACTGTTTTGAGGGTCTTGGTTTGTCTGTGAGGAGTACTCCTCATTCCAGAGTCCAGTTGGTGCTGATGAGGTATTCCTTTCTTCACTATGTACTACATGAGTGAAGTTTTTTTCCTGAGACGTCGATGCTGGTTTCAGTTGAAGAAAGCTATGTGGACTGGCACTACTTTCAGGGGGTAGTTGTGGTTCTTGGTTTTTGGTCGACATCTGGTTATCTTCCATCTCCAACAGAGAGAGAGTCAAAGCGAGTTGTAGTTCCTCATCCTCAGTCTTACATAAAAAAGAATGATAAGATGAAGGTCTGAAAGTTCCCTGTTTAGTATCTTTATTTTGGCTTTAAAATGTTAACTAAAAACTGTTTAAAAGGCATTATGTATGCCAACATAACTATAAAGATGAAGAAAAAACACAGGCATTTCATTACCCAAAACAAAATATATATTAGGTGATAAGCAGATTTTATTTAAATGCAACATGATTCTTATTGGGTTTTATGTTTATGGTTTTTTTATTTTTATTTGTCCTTCACAATACGTGGTTTGTTGCTGAAATGTAGCTTTGTTTTGTATTATATTGTGAAAAGACAGTTTTGTACTGTATTTTGCACTGGGTCCATAGCATCTTCTGTTTTTTGTTTGTTTTGCAAAACTTTTCCCACCTTATTGGTTGAAGAGATAATTAAGTCATTACGCAGATGTGCAGTTCAGAAGTTTTTGTGCACGCCATTTGACAATAATTTTCTTCTTTTTCGTGTGTGTATGTGTGTGGGAGGGGGGGTTGTTTGTTTATTACTTTTATTCAATGGAAGCCTTTTTAAGTCCAGGTGAGTTTGTAAGTTTGAGGTTAGCAGCCTTCAGTTGCTTCAGCAGTTGGCTAAGTTTATGTAGTTAAAGCTCAATGTTTTGGCTAGTATTATCTAAACAACTAGGCCCTATGCTATCTTAACAAAAACAAAGAGACGACTATTTTTACAAAAAATATAAAGGAGAATAAAATAGTACAAATGTGCTTGTAAAAGTGGAAAAATTGTGCACAAAATAGTTTGTTAGTTAGCTAACATGTTAGCTTTAGCTCTAAGTTATTTTTTTCTAAAATTCTCAATGTATTTGGAATGTTTAGTTGAATGTTGAATGATTATGTTCAACTTTTAAGCATTGTTCTCTACTTCAAATTCACATTTATAAAACAGGAGTATTAGGGTTGGTTTAATGCTCACTGACCTTGGAGAAATATTGCTGGTAGATTGAGGTGAGGACCGAATGCAGGCGGATGTTGGCCGTGGACAGAGGCTTGATGATGGACGGGAATTGTGTGCGAGTCTCCTGGTGGCCCAGCATGGACAAACACACGGCAAAGAAACCCTCTGGATCCTCCCGACCCACCAGAACCTCCCTCAACACTTGTCTCACCTGAGACCTTTGGTCCCCAACCGACGAAGGAGCCATGTTCAAGTAGAAGGTGAGAAAAATGTATAATTATACAACTAAGTTAAATTAAAATGTTAAGGCTTTGAGCATTCTGTTGTCAGCCTGCTTCTCTCCACGGGTTACAAAACAGCTGGCTTGTAGTTACACAAGCCATGCGTCAGAGTTTTGTAACCTGCTGGGTTAAATAACTGTAATACGTCAATTCTACCAGTAGGGGGTGCGAAACTCTAACAAAAAGCCAAGGAGCGCTTAGATATTTTTTTTTTTTCAAAGTGAATAACAGATGGGATTCCATGTTTACATTTCATTAATTGCATAGAAAGTAGACCAATATAGACTTAATTAAATTTTAGGTATGTCAATGCCTGAAGTGGATCTAAGGTTTACCGTGTGTTTTATCATTTTGTAAAAGGCAAACAGGTCAAAAAAGGCCTGAGGGCCAGAAGCAGCGCTTGGTCATTCTTCACTCTGCCTTTAAACTCATTCAGAAGACAAATAAAACAACTTCAAATAAAGTCACTGATTTTTAGGTGACTATAAACATGATCATGAATGTGTAAATTTAAACGTTTAGAACTAAATTGGGCCTTGTGTCTAACTGTTACACATTTGAGCTGGCAGAACTAATAATGCTTTAAAAGAGAAAAGGAAATGAATAAAGTTGCAGCTTTTGACAATCTTAATATTTGCTAGTTTCTAGACAATATATTACATATGCTAAAAAAAGTATGTGTGTTAAAGAAAGTTGTTTTTCTTTGGTTGAGTATGCAAGCAACAAAATAATTTATCCAAAAAGTTTAAAAAAATGAGAAGTGTCTCCTAACGTAGCAGCCTAGGATGTTTTTTTTTCTTTCTAAATCAGTGTGTGGCCTAAGCATTAATTTGACATAGTCAACAGAACCCATTTAAAACTATGTTGCCCACCCTTGGTTTAAGATCTAAGCACTTCTAAACCAAATTATGCTTACCAGTGGAAATTCTTCATGACTGGAGCCCCAGGAGCTGAAACCAATCAAAAAGAAACCTTTGGGTCATTTTAAACCGACGTAAATATGCTATGAGGACAATTGCCCTAAGATAGTCATTCTCTAATTTTTGCATAGCCTTCAACTTGACAGGAATTTGTTCATTTTCATGTGCACCCTGTGACGCCAGACTGAAAAACAAAGCCAGGAGACAGTGTACCCAGCAGAGAATTTTTAATCAGGGTCCGTATTCCCGCTGTTTAAGGGGTTGCCAAGTAATTGATTTTTTTAATGAGACCACAAACAGGATTTTGAAAGTACACAGCAGGGGACAGTGATTTGTAACATGCATGGACCAAAACATAAAATGCTTAGAATAGTTGATAAGCTCTAAAATCTAAAATGTGACTCAAGACTTCAAAAACCAAACGCTTGCACTCTCTCAGGTAATCTGACTAGTCAGGAAAGTAGTCAGAAAGTGTGAGGGGAGGATGTGATGAGAGCTCTGGTATGTGAAGAGAGCAATACAAAAAAAGGAAGAAGAGAAAGCGATTGAGAGAGAGGGACAATCAATAGTGTTTAGACAGAGAAGTGGAGTCTAAGTGTGTGATCAATAGAGAGCAGAGAGGAGAGATTAGCTGCTTTTCTTCCTCAAACTAACACTGACAAATTGGTGAATTGGTGTATCGGCCCTTGGGCTAAACGGATTGACCCGCTGTTTCCATGTTCTACCGTGTACTGTCAATAAAGATCTGTGTTCATTGTGAGTCTCAATGAAGAGAGTGAATGAAGCACCAGAGGAGAGGAAAAAGGGGGGAAAATGGAAGGAAGGGGATTGTAGAAATGCAGTCCCAGGTGTCTGTGAAATACGCAAAATATCCTCACCTCCGTCTCATTAACACAAACTGCGTATTCACACGTGCATCCTGTTATAAAACCATAATAACATCTCCAGGAAAATTAATGGAAAGACAGATTAAAAACTAAGTGAGGAGAAACAGGGCACTGGTGTAGCTATTTGCAACTCATAAATCATCCTGACACACCCATGCGCATGCAGACACACACATAGACACACACACACACATACACGTACTGTAATTAACCACAGGCTATTTACTCTCTCCTGCTGTAAATTAGACATGCAGACACAGTTATTACATTAGTGGAATCTGCCATGCAGAATGCTAACAGGAAGAGGAGGGGACACCTCATCCACACAAGCAGCTCATATAAACATAAACACATACACACACACACGCTTACATGTACACAAGAAAGAGGGTATGGAAGAATCATAGACTGACGGGAGTGAAAATGAAGCTGCAGCACAGAGAATAGGGGCCCCCAGCTCTTTGTTCCCTGCTGCATTTCATTATCTGAAACGCCAGCCACCACACACAACACACACGCAACGCACCTCCCCCCTTTCCGTAAAGCTGTCTGCCTCCACTCTGTGCACACTGCACAAAAAAGAAAAGAAAATAGAGATACTGCGTCAGTACCATTCATTGGCATCTGGACTCGGTCATGACAAGCATGTCTGCATGGTCATCTTTAAATCAGCCAGTTAAGAAGCTGCTCCAAGTTGACTCAGAGGGGAAAAAAGCCAAAAAATAACCCACTATAAAACCATTTTTTGTACAACAATAGGAGATGAAGACTTGATTGAAGCTAATATTGATACTCTGTCTAGGGTGGCTTGTCTCCGTTTGGTTTATATGGAGTTTTTATTTTTTCTGGCAGTCACTCGGTTTCTGTGCGTCCTCTTGTTTCCTTTGCCTCCCTCAACCCTCTCTGTCCCTGTTTTCCCACGGTGATCGATAGCTCATTACAATCATTGACTGCGGCTCATCAGCACCTGTTAAAGTCTGGAGAGACGGAAAAGGTGCATGTGTGTGTAGGAGCATTGTGTTTTATGCTCCAAGCTTGTTGATAAATATGACGAGTTTGCTTGAGGTGAAGTTTTACATTTGAAGAGTTGTTTTCTAGTGCACATCCACTGCTGCAGGTGTCTAGTTTGTCATTGCTTTATGGTCCGTGGTCTTCGGGAACATCTTATTATGCAACTCACGTGAGTGCCATGGTTTGTTGCTATGGTGATTGCCAGGGGAGCTGGAGTATTATAGGTGTTTATCCTAGACAAGAGAAGGCTACTCTGTCTATCAGGACATGCTTCGATTTACCACATCATTTGGACCACACATTAAGATCAACAAAGTCACAGGAAAAGAAAAAGAATATATCATAGTCAGTTGCAAATGGAAATTTACATTCTTAAAAATAAATTGTTTCAACACTTTTTGGTTCAACGCAATATCTGTATTTGAACAGGGTACACAAAGACCTAAAAAAGAGGCAAAGAGAAAAAAATTAAAAAGGGGGCTCAGGGATGTTATTAGAAACTACAAGCCATAGTTAAAAGCCAGCAGAATTGTGTAAAATAAATAAATAAAAGAATCCCCCATGGATTTAGTCACAGGAAGGGGTCTAAGAAACTAAGAAAATTGACATAAAAGTGTGAATTTTAGGGAAAAGTGGGTATAAATAGATCGAATACAATGGTGAGTTGAATAAAGGAGAAGTCTCTCACTCCATGCATAAATTACACACATCATTTACATATTCATTATGTTTTGTGTTATAATGAGAGTATTTGCTTAATAGCTCCACCACCACTGGCAGCTTTTGTTTGACACAAGAGAATTGAGAGAGGGGGCAGAAGAAAAAAAGATAAACAAAGGATTGTGGGTCATCTTGGTAAAGTGGGTGAGGTCAATGGTGCACAATCAATTTTACTGATAATCGCATCAATCATTTTGCCGTACAGTGCATGTGCGAACAAGCACAACCTGCTCAAGGCACTTAGAAATGTGAAATGAAGCACGTATCAAGGGGGGGCTGGTAAAAGTTAATTAAAGCAACACAGCTTTCTCCAAACTCAGGGCTCCTTACGTCCTTCTCCTCTTGTCTCAGTGGAATAAGTAACCGCTGCTGTAATTACCTACAGGACAGTCTCAGAGACCATTCCTTCAGGTGCTAAAATCGTCCTCTAAATGACAATCAAGACTGGCGAATTGTGCTGAGCCTTTACGAAAAGAAAAGGTCAACGCT
The DNA here is from genome assembly GCA_034783495.1 of Millerichthys robustus. Lineage (NCBI taxonomy): Eukaryota > Metazoa > Chordata > Actinopteri > Cyprinodontiformes > Rivulidae > Millerichthys > Millerichthys robustus. Next base: position 10,909,052 of record JAVKLF010000011.1, on the reverse strand, counting down.
TCATTGAAGTGATGTTTGGTGTTTACCTGATAATATATACAAACTAACAGAGTAAAGACTTTAGAAAGTGAATTAGGAAAATTAGAGGAAGAAAGAGGGATGGAAATGTGGAGACAGGGGGAAGGGCAATGGAAGAATGAGCTACAAATGAGAGCGATGGCGGTGGCAGGTTGGCACGGTGCCATCCAGTCAGGACTTAAGCAGGGGCGGGCATGGGCACGGGCGAAGGGGCGAGGAGAATAAAAGTGAAAGAGGATGCGAAACAGGCATCCATACTGCTACTATGGTGCCACCTTGGCACAGGCATAACGGGGCATCGCGAACAAAAGACCAGGAAGAGAAAAGGAAGACACGAGAAGACCAGAGTAGTAGTGGAGCTTAAAAGAAAGTTGCCAGTTCATAGAAAATGAGTCACTTGTAGACAAATGAAAAAGGCAGACAAGGATGTTGATGATGGAACTGGATGTTGATCTTAAGCTGACAATGGTGACCATCGTCCATTTGACAAACAAGGGATTCAGAAAATGCGATGATCTTTTCAACTATTCACTCTCTCTGTCTACCAGCTGCAGAGTGCCAGCCAGCGGGCAGCATGCCACCTTGTACTCATGGCATGCTCGAAGCGATCAAAGCAGATGGCAGAGAATTGTTTCAGTCAAAGACAAAAGGACTCACCTCAGAGGATTTCCTTCCCTCATCATGTGTTTGCTCGGACAAAGCCAAGAAGAAGTGCCCGCGCACCGATTGCCAGCGATTGTGATGGCATCTGTCGACGGGCAGTGTGGCACAGGGACAAAGATGGCATGCTGCCAAGGCAACAATAATACGCACAAGTGTAAATGGAAACATCCGTACGGTGAGCGGAACATTTCAGATGGCTGAAATGTTTTTGATGAAGACATCCCCTCAAGTAAGAGGCTAAAAACAGGGATGGCAACATGCCAAATGCGAAGCGCCATCAAAATCTGTTCAAAACGGCAGTCAATGGTAGCCCAAAGTAGCAGGGAAATGTTACATCAAGAAGCCACAAATACAGCTGTTGTGGGTGTCTAGGCTGGAAACTATATTCATGAAGCCAACTCTGCTCTGTGCCAACTGCTGCTCTGAAGGAAGTTTTTGACCATTGCAAAGAATGAAAAGGGATTGTACCATTTTTTTTACTATGGAGAGTATAGAATTCAGAGGAACGAAAAATATGAGAAAATAAAGTAAAAGATGAAGAGGTAAAAATGGGTGAATTTTGTGCTTAACGAAGAATGGTGGGAGGATAGAGATGATGAAGTGCCTCTTTCCTGCACTTGCACACCTGGGATGTTCTTAAAGGGAAATCCCCTCAGACTGCTTGATGTATGTGTTAAGGAAGGGATGTGTTGGCATCATCTCCTGGGTGTCAAGGTGTGTTTCTCCATTGCCCATTCAAGGAGGGTGCATGAGTCATCAGGGGCGGGCAACTGTCTGGGCATCTCATCTGCAGCTAATTAACAGCCACACACTAATTCTAACAGCCGATCATAATTAGTGATTTAATCGCTCGTCAACGCTTTTCTCCCCCCTTAAATTGTGCCTCCTATTTGGACACGTGCGGATAAGCCTAGAACTGCTTGATGCCCTCCCCCATTTTATGCTTCTTCTTTGCTTCATCCTTGGCTCCAGACTCCAGTGGGATCTTAATTAAGCTGAAGCTTCATTATGCAAATGGAGTACAATAAACGACAGTGGAGGTGGAGCTGGATGCAGACCAAAACGGAACAGTGGGAGGGGAGAGATGAAAGTGGAAAATGAGATGTGGAAGGCTTCCAAAAATGTTCTTGATGGTGTTACTGCATTACAATAATTGTATATTGTTCTAACACAGATTTTCTACAATGACACATCTTGTGAGAGCCAACCTCTCGTACTATGTTGCTCCAAGTCTGCTGCCATGGGGGAAAACTTTTCTGAAATAGCACTGGATAGTCAGAATGTCATCACTTACGTTGAAAATTCTCAAGGGGATTGTGATGATGAACCCCTCAATATCACCAGTTGGCTGTTGTCGTGGATACGGAGGAAAGATAGTAGAGATAGGGGAAAAGAAAAGGAGGCAGGCAGAAACACTGACAGTGGCAGCAGCATGGCAGCTAATGTCATCTCAGTTTAATCATCGTACAGGATCATGGGGTTCATGAAAATTCATTTGCATATCATTAAACGGAGAGAGGTTATTTGGTGTGGGCCGCCAAAATGGGATTGGAAGAAGGAAGAGAAGGAAGAAAAGGAAAATGGAGGGACTCATTATTAAACTGCAATGTTTTATAGTCTGCCAGCCGATTCATTTAATTTGGATGTAATTAAAATGTGCCAGACTCAATCAATCATGACAAGAGGGATACTATCAATGTATCAGTCTGAAAAAAGACTAATCTGTGGATGTGTAGTTGCAGTTTCCAATAGCAGTCAATAGAAACATGCTTTATTCCTCTTTAAATTGGACCTATCTAAGATTTTTTCCAGTCTATTTAAAGGTGCTCATCAAATTGATTCTAGAACTTTTATTTTAAACTGATCTCTGACAGGTGGTAATGTCACCATGTGCATGTCAATAAGGGACTATCCTGCTCAGTCTTTTTGGTCTAAACCTCAAGATGCCCATGTTGGGCATGTATGCAGATGCCTGTGTGCATTCCTCATTTGCATAAGTGATATAATTAGACCTTCCTTTCAAATGCAGATCAGTTTGACAACATGGCAATCACTCTCACACACGTACAGTTCCGCACACGTACATACATACACACACACACAGCAGTACACATTTACTGCCGTGATCACCCCCCATATCACGGAGAGTCTGTTGTCTGTGAGCGGAGAGTGTAAAGATTAACATAATCCAGCTAATAAGTGTGAGTAATATTCACACAGTGACGCGTGGCGTAGACACTCTCCTGCTGATGCGTATTTGTATCTCATTATAGATGTAAAGTACTGTGGCCGTCAGTGGGGTGAGGAGAGGGGTGGGTGGGCAGTGTGGTGAGGTGGGTTGAAGAAGGGTCACAAAATGTGGGCCTCAACAAAATGGTAAGTTCTCCTGTCCACCATTTCAGGAATGAAGCAGTGTGGTATACAGCACCTCAGCACCAAGACACCACGAATTGTTAAAGAAAGACTTCTGTAATGTCGCCAGAAAATTACAGAAACGGATACTTCTGTTTTAAACAGGGATAGTGTCACTTTTGCAGCGGAATGTAGGAATTATAAATAGTGTATTTGCACTTGCAGGCTATAGATCTGCCACATGATTGATTAGGACGGTGTGACGACCATTAAAAAGTCATTTAAAAGATGGATAGGGTCTACATTTCCAAATAAAAACCACTTTATACCAGATGAAGTGCTGAACAAACTCTTCTTCAACGACATTTACTGATTACTATTGGGGTATGAGTGAGTGTAACGTGGGAAGTTATGCATCAGCTTTAGGAGACACCAGACCAATCGCGTGCACCTTGTCAAGCAGTGGGTGGTGAAGCCTACATTTTTAACACTGCAATTTGAATTTTTCTCAGAAGTTAAAAGGAGTCAGTGGCTACTGGTTTAGACAAATCCGTAATCTAATTGTGTACACTGAATGATAAAATAAATGCCACAAAATGCTATATACGGATTAAAACATATTTGATGATAGTATAACGTAGTTTCAGATAAAACCTAACCCTCACAAGCAGAGGTGCGTCTGAATGTGCAAATGTTTTTCTACTCTGTCTCTTTAAACTTGGGGCTCCACCACGGCAGCATGCTTTGGGATTCATGCATAAACATGAGCTGGCCTTTCAAGCTCTCTCCTCACATAACCAATCTAAATCTAAATGAGCCCCCACTACAGATACACCAGCAGGCAATGACATTACACCCCCCCTTCCCCAGTCTCAGCCCAACCCCCTACTCTGCTACCCCCAGCGACACATATACACCAGCAGGCAATAATTTCACGCCATCCCTCAAAGCCCCCATCCACCTACGCTTCATGCACACACACACACACTCGTACCCCTTTTTGCCGCAATCTCACCAGCTGCACAGTACTCATTTGATTAAGAGAGGAGGACAGGGAGAAGGAGAAATAGTGGGGGATCACTTTATCACGATGACTTTCTAAGATGGCTATCATCAGATACGGAGCTATCTCAAGCCCTCTTGTGTGTTCACTTTGCTATTGTTCCCCACATGTATCTGTTTGCTTTGTCCCTGTAACCAAAATCAGATTATAGCAGGTTCATGGTAACATTTTCCAGTGTTGCATATCTGTGAATTGGTTAAATGAATGACTCGCTGGAAGAAAACAAGAAGTAGATCCCAGTTTGTGTTGGTGGCTTTGAAAGATCAACACATTCCAGTGTTCTTTTAGGAAATTCCATTTTGTAAAGTTGCCCCATCGACCATTGGATTATAAAAGTAATAAAATATTCTTTTCCAATGTAAGCTGTGGTCTTTGAAATGTTGCATATGAATATCTGTGTGTCTTAAATGTGCTGTAGTGTGCAAATTTCCACCTCTCTCTCTCTGAGTCGTAAAACACATTATCATCAGCAGCAGCAGCAGGAGCAGCAATGTAATTCATCCGAGGTCGTTAATATTCATCATATCATTTAGTCACAAAGGAAACTCATCTGGCTGAATGTCACAGATGTAATTAATGAAGTGACCCCAAAGGTCATGGCTCTATTCACCCAACGCCTTCCACGCTCAGTTGTGTTTCACACACATACGCAGACACACACACACACACACAACTGCAGACCGAATGCTTTTCAGCCCTACAACTTGTAAAATGACAGACATATAAGAGACAGACATTTTTTGCATTGCACAACACTGATAAAAATGTTTTTTCCTCTAAGTTAAACCAAAGGGATGACACCAGAGCATGCACCAAAGCAGACTTTATTTAGCTCAGTGGAATATGGGGAGGGAAAGGAGGAGAAACACACAACAACAGGGAAAATCTGGGATAGGAAGAGTATAGAGACACGCTAAACCACTGGAGCAGGACATAAGGACAGGTGCACATCACAAGTATCTTTTTGGTCATCACTATGGCAACAACATATCCAGAAAAAAAAAGTTAAAAGAACCATTTTACCTACAGTAAGGATAAGAGAGTCTTTTCACCATAAAAGGACTCCAATATGTACATCTTACAGTCACTAAGATCAAGAGAATAAGAGAGAAATTAACTTTAAAACTGTCAGTGTAGAAAACAGAAACTGCCTTTGTGGTATTTGGAATGCACATTTCTGTACAGAAGAAAGCTCATTGGTATTGTCGTAAACATTGGTTGGTTAAAGAACAAAACGTGACAGAGTTAGTCAGTCCATATCCTTTGGAAACTTGGCTGTGATGTCAGTTAGAGTCAGCAAAGCTGTTTTAGCTGGATTCCTGACTAGAGACACTGCAACACAGAAGACACCATACCAGTGGAAGGTTTGGGGCTTAACTCCTTCAAATATCTGTGCAGTATCTTTACATGAATTCTGATATTAATCCCAAAATAATGCTCTCTAAAACTGGAAGCTTGAAATTTTTTTTTCCTTCTCTGTAAAGATGTTATTATAGGATACTGAAAAACAAACTTGATGGAATTGAGCCCCACATATCCATTAGTTTTGAACCAAATAACAGAGGAGCAGTTTATCAACAGCATCACAGTTATCATTACAGTTTGTAGTCATTAAAGCCTAGTGGTAAAGCGATCAGAGCATGCATCTTTCTACAATATCATTAGAAACTACAGTACATTAGCAGCAAACTGGACATCCTTAAGGGCTTGAAGTTTAACACTATGGTATAAAAGAAAAATAAACTGCAACATTTTTCAAGAGAAGTAAAACTCTTCAACCGCTATATTACAGACTGCCATGGCTCTAGTTTGGGGTTTTGGTTACAGTCTCCAGTGTGCTTATGAGAGGCAGAAAACAGTAGCTTAGATACAGGGACTCCTTCCTTCTTTAAAAACAGTATTACATCATCAAGTAAACAGTAGCGCTTATTTTGTAAGTCATATGGTTAAAGTATTATCACGTCTTTGGATTTTTGTCTTAAAGCATTAATTATTGTTTAGCTATTATTGTTATATTATTATTACAGGTAGAATAAGAACTGGTAATAAATGAACAGAAAGAATTGTAAAGAGAAAAAGTGAAAAGAACACAAGGGAGGAGGGACAATAAATTAAGTGTACAAAAATAACATTGATGACATCCAAACTTTTTCCTCAACTTTGCTGAGAAGCTCAATATACGTGAAGTGAGCTATGTGTCAAACATCCAATGAAGTCTTGAGTCAACCATACAAAAGCTAAATACTGTACATTTACCCCTCACACTATTAAACACTTTAGTTTTAATTTTTTGTAACAATCAATCACTCAAAGGTGAAAAGCTCAGATCTTTCAAATACAGAGTTTTGTGTAGGTTTTATGTAAAGCTTAGTTCAGTTTTTAACTAGGCCGTGCTTATTTAAAAAAACAGACAGGTGTAGTATTTTGATCACATCTGAAATGGAGCCACACTGATCTGAGCATAAAAAGCTTTTACATTACTCACATAACATTGGTAAGCCATTGGTATATTCAAATAGAATGGAAAGGCAGTAAGTCATCTTGCCTGAACATAGGAAAGATGTCATAATCTTTTCAATATCATGACATTGCTATATTGACGCAAGACAGTTTATGTCTATCCATAAGATTTATAATAAACTATTACTAAACACACACAATGTAAATTTGAGTTTGGTTAGAGTTTTCATATACAGTATAATGGTTGAGTGCTATAAAAATAGTTTACCCCATTCAGGTTAAACTGGCCTTTTATGTACTGTGCTATTTGGGCTGTTATTTTTTTACTAAAGGAACATACAAGGAGTACATGTACAACAGAAGACTCATCATTGGCTTTTGGGGGGTGAAGCAGCCTTCTAGCACCACAACAGTCTATTGGTACTCAGCTTACCTACACCAGCTGTAAATCTCACCCCATCACCATACAGACGTCTGCTCTGTAGTTTGTCATTGAAAACAAACACGTTCAAACTAAATCAACAGACATGTAAAATTTTGGTTATGAGCTTTGGAATCTGAGACAGTCTTTACAAAAGCTCTATGCAAATACCCTTATGTATTTCAAGGATATTGTTCAGTTTTCTTTTTTCTTCATCTTCTTCTTCTCCCATTCTTAACTGCTTTGTTTTTCTTCAAGTTTATTTTTTTGGACTTTTCTATTTACACTAAAATCTCTTTGACAGTTTATTTTCCAGCCTTGTACAGACTGGGACTACATGCTACACAGCTAGTTATCTAGCACTGTCTGGTGGAGGGCCCACTGTGAGTCTGTCATGCAGACTTGAGAGGTAGACTGCAGGTCTAGCTGGGCAGTGAGGTCACATACTTGGAGAATGCTCTTTGGCCTCTGTGGCATGTTTTTATCTAGTTGGTGTTTGGTTTAATAAGGTGTTTGAAGGAATAGGGAGAGGAGCTTGTTTCAACAAGAAATGACAGACCGCAAAAGAGTTTAACATTACGAAAAGAGGAAAGCTGTGCTAATGAGAACTTGGTTTCAGTTCTCCCTTAATAGTTGGGAGAGTTTCTCTTTGGGCCACTCGGGCTCTGCATCTTTGGGGTGTTCAGGTTGTTGATTTGGCAGCAAGTAGGCAGGGTATGTGTGGACATGGACAGAGGTTGGAAGAAGAATTTTGGTTGGAGCATATTTGAAGGAAGCAGTCTGCCTTTCTAAGCTCTGTCTCTCTCCACTGCGCCTGCTGACAGATCAGCCTGCTCCCTTTCTGCAGAGTCGGTGGTCAGGCTCCTGGCCCTCTTCTCTTTAGCTCTGGCATTCTGGAACCACACCTGTAAGACGTATTTACATTACTAAATGGCATTTACCACATTTGAAAAGCCTAACTGTTCGTTTTAAAAAATGGATTGAATGTTTCTGGCAGTTACCTGTACCACACGGGACGGCAGTCCCAACTCCTGGCCCAATGTTTCACACTCAAGTCGATTGGGTGTGCGGTGGTTCCTGTAGAAGCCTTTGAGCTGGAGTACCTGGAAGTGGCTCATCTGTGTCCTTTGACGTTGCTGTTGATGGTGGTGCTGCTGCTGAGTTTGTGACTCATTCCAATCAGAGCTTTGATCCCCAGTTACTTCAGGACTAGGTGATCCTTGGTCAGTAATACTTGAATTCTCCTCGCATGGGTAGTCCTCGTCTTCTTCCTCATCTTCATAATCGTCTTCTGAATTTTTAACATTTATTGATGAGGACAAAGACGTTACTGGAGGCTTCACAGTTAACTCTTTGTTGGTGAGGTCATAGCCAAGGTTTGGGATGGAGTTGGTGGAGATGGATGGACCTGGTCGGTCCATAACCGATGGTGTCAGCATCATGTTTTGCCCATTAGATCCATTAACTACTGACAGGTTGTAGCCTGCTCTTTCAGCCTCCGCCCAGTGGCGTGATCTTATATGGGCATCAAGCGCACTCTTTACCTTGAAGAGAGCTCTGCAGAATGGGCAGCGGAGGTGATTCAAGCCCAGGGTGAAACTGGTTCCTGGTCCTACTGACCGAAACTGTCCTTTTCTCTCTCTTGCTCTTGTATTCTGGAACCAGACCTATAAAAGAAAGATATTTTGTTTAATTTAACATAACAAATGAATCAATTCAAATCAGTTTACTATCTTAACATAACATTACCTGAACCACACGTCTTGTGAGGCCCACATCTCGTGCAATGCTTTCTAAGACTCCTCTAGTGGGATTAGAGTCCAAACTGTAGCGCTGATACAAAACTTCAAGCTGTTCAGGGGTGATGGTAGTTCTTTGACGTTTATCCCTTCTATGCTCCTCTTCAACCTCCCTATTGCTCCTTTGGCCTTCAAAACTAGTCTCTGGTGCATGTTTTGTACTTTGTTTCATGGATGACAGAGAATTGTTAAGGGTGCTATTTGAGTGATCTGAGAATGTGCTTTTCATTTGCATGCTGGTCAGGTGTGATATCATGGGATGTGTGGGATTAGGGGGAATCTGAGACATAGCCCCTGAAAGCAATTGGCTGGCCATTAAGGTGTGGTTCGGATGAAGCATCATGTAAGGCAAGGGTCGATCTGTGAATCCAGAGTGAAAGAGTTGTACCTGTGACTGAGCAGCTAGAAGGTGTCTGGTTTGATGTTCCTGCCATAACTGAAATGATGGCAAGGATGCTGGGCAGAGGCTACACTGAAACTGAGCCTGAACTTTGAGCTGTTGCTGATTTTCAGTGGAGAGACAAGCTGTGGCATCTGGCGGCCTAATGTGGATTGTTTCCAACTCTGGAGGAGAGGGTGAGCTTGGTAATGGATCAGCAGCCTTTTCACAAGGTTCACAGTCTGGATTATTTGTATTCGCCTGGTCTGAATGAGACATAGACAAGATGGGGGGTGTTGTTTTTTTTAATGAAGAAGCAGCAAGGGTTTGAGGCGTTTCTGGAGAACTTTCAAGTTGCAAACCAGGTCCTGTTTTAATAGACTGAGCATTTTCTTTCTGATGGATGTCTGCATCTAAAGTTTTGTTTTGAACATGAGCAATAGCTGGACTCCCAGAAGCATGATGAGAAGGTATTGTTTCTTGTTTCCTCACAGAAGATGCTTTTTCACTTTTGGTTGTTAGAAGCTCATTTTCTGAGTGATAAGTGGAAGAATCAGGGGCAGGTGAATCAGGGTGAGTGTAATACTCATAAGTCAAATCCATAGAGTTTTCATTCTGAGAGTCACCTTGTCCTTCATCCTCGTAGCTGTTATCCTGATTATCAACATCAGTCTTATAAGAGTCATTTTTCTGTCTGGTGATATTGTTACTTTGGTTCTTCCCCTCTGATCCGTCCTCTGCTCCCCTGTCTTGATTTTTGCGAGCTCTCTGCCGTGCATTTTGGAACCATACAACAATAACTCTGTTAGGAAGAGACAACAGAGCAGACAACCTGTCATATTCTTCCTCTCTGGGGTATGGCGTGGCCTCAAACACCCCCTGCAGAGTCTCAAGCTGTTGCTCTGTGAAACGAGTTCGAGAAGATCGTCTACCCCTGTGATGCTCCCCTGTTGGCTGTGTTTGTGAGGAGGTAATGGCTGACAGGCCTGGGGACAGTGAACGTGGGGAAAGTGACAAACACTGTTTTTTTGTTACATCATCTCTGGAGTCATCCAGGGCTGTGGTTGGGGGATTATTAAAATTGTAAGGGGAATCCTTGTCACGTTGGCGCTCTTTAAATAGCGTGTTGCGAAACCAGTGTTTAATTACTTTCTGAGGCAACCCAGACAAAGCAGACATCTTGATGACCTCTTCATCACTCGGAAGACTATTTATATCAAAGTGTTTTTTTAGAACAGACAGCTGCTCATCCGTGATTCTTGTCCGGGTTCTTTTACCCTGCTGTTGTTCAGGTGTGGTTGGGCTGATTTGGCCTTGCTGTCCTGTTTGCATAGGTTGGGTTGGTTGACTCAGCAAAGCAGGATTGAGATGAGGTGGATGACCTGACAAAACTGGGCTGGGCTGCAGTTGCTGAGCAAGCAAAGCTGGGCTAAGCTGTGGCTGTTGTCCAAGTAGTGCTGGGTTAAGCTGAGACTGGTAGAGTTTTGCCAGCTCAGGGTTCACACTTGAATCTAGCCAAGGTTGAGTCTGCAAAGCCATTGACTGCATCACAACCGGAGAAAGAAGTGGCAACTCCATGGGAAAAGGAATTGGTGGAAGTGGAAGCTTCGGTATGGTTAATGGGGGTAAGGGAAGCTGAGGCAAGGACAAAGGGAGCATAGGTATTTTAGGTAAAGGAAGAGTTATGGGAGTTGTAGTTTGAGAAGTAGCTGTAGCAGATGTGCCTGGGATAGGTGACTCTTGTTTTTGAAGTTCTTGTGGTTGAGAAGGGGAGGAAGGAGAGGAAACTGCAGGGGAAGTTGTTTGTAGGTCTTTAGTTGTATCATTTACTTTATTCATGGGCTCTGATATTGACAGTATAGATTCAAGATTTTTCACCAGAGGCTTAACTGACTCTGATGTGGCTTCTGGCTCTGTGGATGTGCCTGGGGTTGGAGCAACATCGGAAGCTTGGTTGGAAACACTTGAGTTCTCTCCAGTTTTAGGCTCAGTAATGGGGTACATTTGGTCATATTGCAATCTATATTCCTTGGAAAACTTCTCCAGTGCAGCAGTGGGAAACAGCACTCTGTGAATGTACTCCTGGTGGCTTTTTAAAATCAAAGCATCTGAGAAAAACTTCCCACAGTCTCCACACCTCTGTCCTGTCTCACAGCATTTTTTCTTTTTGTGTCCCGATGCCTCATGTTCAGTATCTTTTTTCTCTTTAATGTTTCCATTGCCTTCTACTTTTTTATTATTATTACAATCTTCTAACATTTCTTTCTGTACTTGACAAATTTCATCTCTTTCTTTTTCTGGGAGCAGTTCTGTCTTACACAAATAAGCAGAGGTTATTATTGGAGTAGTTACCTGCTGCTGGTGTCTGTGTCTATTTTGAGTATATTGCAGAGCCAATTCGTAGCCATAACTCTGAAGCAGAGCTCTAAGAGGCTCTCCATTTGCAGCAGCATATGGCACTCTGGGAGGAGGACACTGTGATCCAAGAAGATGAACTGTAGAAGAAACTTCTTCCTTTCTTTTGCTCTCATTTTTTTCAGTACTAATGTGTGCATTTTCTTGTTTCCCCTCAGGACTAAAAGCACAATGTTCTTTTTCCATCAGCTGGTTTGAGGCTCCACTATAAACTACAACTTTGTCTTCACTTTGTGAAGGATCACTTTGTTGGCTAATGGTTAAATTTAAAATTTGTTTCTGAGTTTCTTTTTCACCTGAAATAGTCTCCTTTTTATCCACTGCCTTCACCTGTTCCTTTGGAGTGGAGTTAAAAGATAATAAATGACCAAGTTCAGGGCCTTTTATAGTAAACTCTGAATTGAGCTTTACATCTCCTGATAAATAAAATGGCAGAAGAAGTTGCTGTTGAAGAGAAAGCAAGTTGTCTGGCGCCAGCGAGAAGTGCTGTTTAAGAAGATTTTCTGGTCCTAAGTGATGGTGCTGAATTGCCTGGGACTGGAGCAGTGCTGTTTGCTGCTGCAGTTGAGCTTGCACCTGTGCCTGGGCTAATTGCTGTTGCTGTATTAACATTAGCTGATTTCTTGATGCTAGAAGCTCTGCCACTCTCTTTTTTGCCTGTTGGGAGTCTGTTGGGTTAGAAAAGGATGGTTGAGTCTCAGCTGATAAGCCAGAGCCTACTAATGAAGAGGCAGAACTGTTTACTCCAACTATTTTCTTAGAAATAGGCAAATTTGTGGCTGTTTCATCCCTGGTTGTGTCAGTCTGAGCAGCAGAAGTGGGAACCGGCACTGGTACAGCTAAAGTTGACGCAGGGCTCTGCTGAGCTGAGTTCTGGGCAGCACGAGCTCTAGTCTGATGAAGAACAGAGCGAAGATGTATGTCCAGTGTAGAACTCTGACTGTAACCCACTCCACATAATCGGCAGCGATGAGGTCTAGGATCTGGTCCACGTGGTGCCTCTGGGGCTGCAGAACTTCCCCCCGAATCTTGCATGGCTCGCCTGGCCCGGTGTAGATGGGACACAGAATTATAGTGAACCAGAAGAATAGTTTTTTGAGTAAAGGATTCTGAGCATATGGTGCATTTATAGGGCCTGGATGGATCCAGGTAACGGTCCATTGTAGGGTTAGAGCTCTTTTTAACAACCAAGCTAGAACTAGGTTCTGCTACAATCTCCTGTGGCCCTTTGTCAAGCTCAGTTAAATCTTCTTCAACTCCACCAACATCAGAAACAACTTCCCTTTCTTTCATTTTAACCTCCCTTTGTTCTTCCTTCTCCTCCATGTCTGATGCTTCTTCATCTATCACCTCATCATCACCCTCTCCAGCTTCTTGACCCACTTGAGGTGATAAACTAAGATCTTGCTGAACTGAATTCTTGTTATGTTCCATGTATTGCACAGCTTGAGGTGGCAAGAGTGTATTCTGTCCCTGTGTGTTGTCCTGTTGTGAGTGTGTGTTCTGCATGTGTCTCTGCAGGGCCTCCTGACTGCGGCATTGTCTAGAACAAAGGGGACACTCTGTCGCCGCCCTCATGGCATGATACTGCCAATGCAGCTGGAGCTTCTCCTGAGTGGGGAATGCCAAGCTGCACCTGCTGCAACGAAACCGGTAACCATGACGATCAGAAAGGGAAGGGGGGTCACTGGGTGGGGAGCTGGGAGGAGAGGAGGGGGGTGTCTGAGTCGGGGACTGAGGAGCCAGTGTGCCATTGGACGGGTGACTGGTGTTGTCTTCTAGGGGTGGGGTGAGAAGTGCTGTGACATCTTTGGGTGGGGCTATGTCTGTCTCAGTGTTCTCCACTAAGATACCTGCAAGATGCACAGAAATAGTAATTGTGAAATTTGAATACTTTCGCCATAAGTCAACAAGACAGTTTTTGGAACTTACAGTCATATTACACCCTTAGTAAGCAAGTAATCATTGGTTTGTTTTATCCCAATTTTTTTTTACCAACCTTTATTTTTCTGTGACTCAGTTGAGGCAGTTGAATTTGCTGAATGGGAACTGTTCGCATTGTTATTCTTTGTTGTTTTCTTTTTCTGAATATCATCAGGAAGCAAATCTGTCTGTAGTTGTGACTCCGGTGGAAGCTGGGGTTGTTCCACTGATGGTGTAACCTGAAAGAAAGATAAATACAGTCAGTTGTCACCATTCTTGATTTTTATTCTTGCCCGGTGTTCTTTTACAAGTTCAAAGTAAAAGAAATATCTGATATTACTGGGTTTCCTTTATCAAGCATCATGAATAAAAGATGTTTAATTCTACAATGAAAAGCAAGCAAGACAGAGTGCTGTGCTTCCTTTATTGGTATTTTAAAAGATTAAAGTGTATTGTTATATTTTTCACCTGCCTGTACAGCAGTGCAAACAGGAAGACACATCTGTCTCTTAATAGGAATACATATGTGAATCTGCCCTTCAGTTCCAGCATCCTCCAACGTGCCTCAAGGGTTTAATAAAACTTTACTGAGCTGAATAATTAATTTATTTAAAATAAATCTTCATACAGAAAACCTCCATTCCTGGAGCTTCGAGCAGTGAAAGTAAATACTATATCTATGCAAACAACTAGCCACCCTGAGGAAAGGACAGAGTGCCAAAGATGAGATTTACATGACAAGAGTCTTCGCTGCGTAACAGCTTCATAGCAGCAAAAGAGAAGAACAACCACACACACACACTGCAGAGAAAACTGAAGGTCAGACTTAATCTAGAGAGCGTAATTGGAAAGCAAGATACATAATGGCCATCATCACCTCAGTCTGAATTAATGAACCTCAATTACTATCAGAGAGAGTGAGGGAGGGGAATGAGTGGAAGGAAGGAGGATGGGGGCTAAAGGGTGTAGACTATGAAAAAGAGATAGAGCAGGCAGAGAGAGGAAGTATGGGGCAATGAACAAAAACTGCTCTGGAGAAAGACAGTGAGCAAAGGGAGGGGTTAAGAAAATGAGAGAGAGAGCTTGGGTGAGACAGAAGCACAGGGGCCGGACAGAAATTGCAAAAAAAGAGTGATAGGAGCAGCTGGGGGGGGGCTAAGGGGAGAAAGGGTGAAAAGCAGTCAGTGAAGTGGAGGGAAGAGAGCAAGAGACAAAGGCCACTTAGCATACAGGCCAGGAAGATGGAGGATGGTGATGTGGATAGATGACCGGTCATTGTTAGTTGGAGAGACATAGTAAAAAGCATAGGGGCCCCTTTTTAGCTTGACTGCACTTCTGGTAATAGAGGGCTACTTAAACATGCATTATAGAAAGACTGGCTTTTCCTACACTCACTCACTCAAATCTACTCTCGTTCGTCTCAAAAAGACGTGCGTACACATACACACAGAATGCACGGCTGCATCAAAGATGATAGCAAGGAGCTACTTAAACATGCATTAAAAAAGCGCTGCCTTTCTCTCTGGTGCCTTCTTAATGGAATTGTCTCCCTACATTTCACTGCCCCCATCCCCCATCGCTTTGCCTTTTCATTTTGTTTTACTTTCCGATGAACGTCAATACAACAAATACACAGTTGCACACACTTACTGCACTGATGAGCTTGTCCACACAGTCTTGTGCCACACTGTGCACATGTGTGAGATGCTGTCGAAGGTGTGTGTACGGGAGCTTAACCTGGCACAAGGGGCACTGGACAGTCTAAATGAGGGGAAAAAATGTATCAATGTTGAACTGGTGGGCAGTTTTAAAACAATATTGCATTCTTTGTATCACATTTTGCTTTTATGAGATCACAATTAAATTAATAAAGTGTTTCTCAACAGCTCACCTGCTGGTTCTCATTTTGCTGGTGTGTTCTTGAACGTTTGGTTGAGATGGAGTAATCCATTTCCCCACATCTAGGCGATGGACGCTTGACTGAGGAAAATGACTCCTTCTTTTTTCTTTCCTCTTCCTTTGTTTTGTCTTAAAGTGAAAAATATACATAAAATTTTAAATCCATTTATGTCTAATGTGTAATATAAAAATTACTATAACTTGAGTCAAGTATATCAGTATGTTGTAGGATTTTTATAAGCTGTAATACCTATCTCTTCAGAAGTCTTCTTAGCCTCCAAGTTACTTGTGTCTTTGGTTGTGTCCAAAGGATCAGTGATGGAAGCCTCCATATCCCCAATAAGCTCTCCTAGGACAGGACAAAAAGAAAACATATACTGTTGACTACAGACCTACACAGTGGTTCGTATAATATATTCTAATAAAGTAACAGGCTTATTTTTAGTCTATATTTCACTAAGGATAGCATCCTTCAAAAACACTAGTGTATTTAAATCACACTTCTTTCCCCCTTACTTGCTTCCATACACTATTGATCACCTATTGATTCTGCATTAGATTCTCTCAGAGGTGAAGAGGAGGTAATATGGACTTACAACACACGAGTTAGTCTCAATAAATCTTAATTTGCAAACAATCGGATCAAAGGATAGATTTAATTCACAAATAAAGTGTTGAACTACTTGTTTCATATGTTACACACTTCACACACTCCAGACAATACAAATTCAGCCTTTTATCTTGAACAAGCTGCAGAGCTACGACTAGCCTCAACCTCCTACAATCCTTTGCATTAGTCCATTGATTAGCAGGTGCTAGTTAGCTGTTGTCAGGAGTGATTGGGCATATAACAAGGATGTGTATTGACTAATCACTTTGCGTGATCAATATCCAAGCAACCCCCATTGCTCATTTTCTTCCTCTTTTTATCTTAATCTTCCATCTACTCTCTGTAGACAGCAATCACGTGGAACAGGAAATCAAATACGCCCACACAGTTTATATTCTCACCTTTGATGCCACCTGAGCTTTTTCTGATGGTGAAAATGGCAGCCAGCTCCTCTCCACCCATTGGTTGCAGCTGCAGTAGCCCTTCCCTCTGCTGATGGGCTGAAGTTTGGCTGTGTTTTAGTACTTGCAGTTTAGAAGAGGAGGAGTGGTTGCATAGAAGACAATGGAACAGCCACGAACCTCCATCAACCTCACCATCATACTGCTGCAGGAACTGAGAATGAGGTAGATGAGAATGAAAGCAAGAACCTTTATGGTTGGATGTCAATTTCTAAATGTAATTATTATTATTAATAAAAAGTACTTGGTTTGATGTGCTGCTTGAAGGATTTTGAGAAAACGGTTTCTTACTCTGTAAACCCGGGTGCTCGCCTCATGCTGTGAAGTGAGGGAATGCCCTTGTAGCTTCTCCAGGCTGCTGGTCACAAATTCACACAGGCTGCATTGCAGCTGAATGGGGTTGCCCTTAGCAATGAGGGTGGCTCCTTCCTGACCCCTGCCTCCGCCCTCCTGGAGGTGAGCAGCAAGCTGGTAGCGGGTGCGGTGTCTATCAGTCTGGCAGTGCAATGAGAAGTTAGCCCTCAGTGGGGTGGTGTAGCCACACAGTCTGCAGTGACACCCGCCAGCTACAAGGGAGCACCACTCAGACTGTGGCAAGGAGCGGGGAGCATTCAAATGCTGCTCTACAGACTCTAAGCTGTCGGAGGAGAAACATGAGCAGACGAGGCATTGAAATACACCCTGGGAGAGGGGTCCCGTTGGGGACAGAGATGGGGCTGGAGGAGGAGATGGAGAGGGGGAGGGAGATGGAGTTAGGGTTGACCCAAGGGTCACTGGTTGTTCTAGGACCTGTTGACCAGTCAGTCGCATGTTCAGAGAAATCTCAGCACCTAAAATAGAGTAAAAACAGTAAATGATACACATTTTTCGCATTACTTGTTGAATTACATAAAGATACGCAATACATCACTCACCTGTGGTATTTAGGTGTTTAAGATGTGGGGCAAGACTCCTGCACTGAGACAGATAGTAACCTTGCTGGAGCCGTAGCATGTTGTGTGTGTGTTTCTCGCTGGTGGTGTGTATGCGCAAGTTGCGAGCAATGCTGGTCTCATAGTCACACACATCACATCGCCAACGTTTACCATGAGAGTGGGAGTGCACAGGTGGTGCAAGCTTAGTGGGCTGGGGAGTAGGTGATGGAATAGAAAGCGGGAGCTTGTTGTATGGCTGCTCATCTGCTGTGTGACCATTGGAGGAGCTGTTGTTGTTGGTACCAACGGAGGTGTGTATGTGGCCATTAGCGTGTCCCCCATTTTGAACATTGTTAAGGTGTTTGTCAGACTGCATGTGTATGCTGAGGTTGCCTTTTGATGACGTAGCGTAGTCACACACCTCACAGCGATAGGGCTTGTAGCCACAGGCATAGGTTTCACCTCGGGCCAAACGAGGATGGGCTTTTCCTGAACTACAGTATACACACACACCTCGTGTAGCACCACCGCACACACACTTTCCCCCAGAGGCACCGCATACACACTGACCACCTGTCTCTGGATGTTTCTCCTTCATGTGAACCTGTAGTGTGTGCTGAGACTTGTAGTGCCAGTTACACTTGGGGCATTTAAGAGTCTTGCAGGAATTGCGTGAGTGCATAATGGTCATGTGACTAGTCAGTGAGTTGGGAGAGAGATCTTGGTTAAGGTTTTTAAGGACAGCTTCTTTCTGTTCTCCTTCTTTGTCTTTCTCATCATCCAACACTGTGTCTAGCTGGCTGTCATTTGGTTCTGGAGCTTTGGCACCTTTTCCATTAGAAATGGGAGAATGAGGAACCCCTGTCAGCACGTCATCCTCAGCAGGTGTACTGGCAGGCTCCATACCTGCCAGTGGAAAAGCCATAGAAGACTGCTGGGATCTAAAGCTCTGAGGAAACCCAGAAATCCAGCCCTGATCGCCCTTAATGTCTTTTACCTCTGTTTCACTCAGCAGGGCAGAAGAGGAGGACGGACAACTGAAGTGCTTTGGAGAGATGGGAGAGAAAGGAGACGGCTTTGGAGAGGAGGAAGGGGGGTGGGAGGGCTTTGGAGAGGCGGCTGTTTTGCTGTCGAGTGTGCCACTGGCCTTTGCAGTGCTGGAAGAAGAGCTGTACTGGCTCTGTTGAGGTAATAAAGAACATTTGGATTTGGTTTGACTTTGGTTTGAGATGGCCTCCTCCTCTTCCTTCTCTTCCTCCCCACTTTTGCTGTCAAGCGTTGCTGGGAGGCCTCCTGTAAATGAAGCCTCTCCCACACCTACATGCACCTTTCCTTCTTCTTTTCTTTTCCCTGACAAACATCCCTCTGCAAAGTCCTCTTTCCCCCCATGCTTTAGTTGAGCTGCTTTTTCCAGTGGATGTCGACGTCCTCCTTTCTGCTCACCTCCTTCTCTTGCCTGGGACCCCTCTACACCCACCTCCCCCTGCCGAGACAGGGTCAGGGGCTCTTTGGCAGGGGCCATAACTGAGGTACGAGAGGATGACCCCTGTTCAGGAATGACCGTCAGGGTCAGGAGAGGAAAAGATAGAGCCTGGGGACTGAGGTCAGCATCTCTCTCCTCTCCCCCCCCTCCATCCCCTCCTCCTCCCTCACTGGTGTCCATACCAGAGGCTACAGCTGCCACACATTACCAGCCCACCTGTGTGTTTCAGATACAGAGAAAGAGAGGACAGACAGAAGATATGGGGTGGGGAAATAGGAAAAAAGAGAAAGATACCAAATACATGAATTATATAAATAATATTGCATAATAGTAAAGACATTGATTAAAGTCTTTGGATAGCATCTGTTCAATAGTCTTTACTGTTAGCAATCCAGAGGCTGGTTACCCAGGGGTTAGGGTTAGCCCTTAATAGGAAAATCAATAGCATGAGCGCTAAACTGGGTAGAGGAATGCGGGTAAAGGCTACGCAGGAGGTCTGTAATATTCCTCTGGGGATCGGATTAAATAAAGACTGAATGTTTCTAAGCTAAAGGGCTTCTGCTAAATTGCCACACTTAGACAAAAGAAGATAGGCGAAAATTTTTAAAGCCATTGTATCATTCTCTACATTGTGAACAGTTCATCGGTGGCAACAGGATCAGCAACTGCATAGCAAACCCTTTACACATTTTCTGCAAATGCAAGCTTTAAAAGAAAACCTTGTGCACAAAAAAATAGAATAAATTTGTGTGACTTCTAAAATGTATTTAGGGTTAAAGCAATTGGTAATTCAAGTGTGGTAATTTGTGGTAAAACACAATGTTGCAGTGTACTTAAGTTAAAATATGCATTACTGTGTTAAGCCTGCAAAATAATTTTTCCAATCAGCATCGCTATAAAGCATTATAACAAATAAATATTTTCCTTTTTTGTACATTTGTGATCTTCATAAACAAACATGTTTAATAATGATAAGAGTTTAAAGAAATCTGCATATTGTACAACTCTGTCTCTGCCTTTTTATGGTCATGCCATTTTATCATTTGATATTATGATTACCAGTTAGGTTTAGTTAAAGATTTTGAAACAAATTACAACCATCTGCTCACAAATCTAAAAATACATTAGCTCAGGTTTCTGACCGACAGGTGAATGCCAATTGACTCAAATATATCTCAGTTAGTCTGTGTGTGTCCCACAATCTCATCGCTGACCTTTTTTAATCAAGGAGAGACCTTAATCTATTATTTTACCTTCTGCTTTAACCAACCCCCCATTCTTCCTCCTCCTTAAACACCTCCATCCCTCCCTTCTGTGACCACCCCCACCCCTTCTCTCTGCAGCTTGGAGATATATGGCTCATATTGACACTCTGATAGTGCTTTAATGTACTGTGTTTATGTCACAGGCCACAGACCCTTGCTCACTGCAGCTGTCCACTGTCCTGCCAGAGAGTGCCGAGGGGCTGAGCAAAGCTGCCAGCAGCTGAGAACGGCCTCTAATCTGATAAAGATTTTCATTTACACTGCAATCAATAACCTGGGTCTATCAGCAATGTAACTATTTATACAAGCATTTCTGGCTCTCTATCGATCACAAGTGCGGGAAACCATCATTTAACGACTTGTGTGTATGTGTGTGTTAATGAGAGCTCATCCTTTTGTGAAACTGATTCTGATTATATCAATTAGTCACACTCAGAACACCTAAAATCCAGCATGCAGTGGCCTTTTACAGGCTTATCTTACAGCTGTTTTTATTAATGTACATGACATGTTTATTATTGCAACCAAAAATGATGTCTAAAATAAATCCAGCGGGGAACAAGATTCCCAGATTGTGTGAGCTGAAGTGTGTGTGTGTGTGTCTTGTGTGTGTGTAGCACTGAAAGGAGAAGCAGTGGTGTGAGGGGGGGTTGAGAAGCAGACAGTGAAGAGTTGTGTGGCTTTACTTTCGGAAAACACCTTTTGTTT
>JAVKLF010000011.1:10863029-10882055 GCA_034783495.1 Millerichthys robustus | reverse complement strand
ATAGATAGATAGATAGATAGATAGATAGATAGATAGATAGATAGATAGATAGATAGATAGATAGATAGATAGATTTTTTTTGTTTCCACTTTTTATCTACTGAGTGGTTAAATTAAACCACTAAACTGGGCGACAGCGCCCCCTAACGGGTTAAAGCTCCAACTGAATGCTGATGGGCAGTAGAAAAAATCGCTAATGTTTTGTCCCCTCTCGTACACCGTACAAATCACGGAAGCGATCAAATTAGTGGTGGCGGTTGTGTTGATGTTGTTATAGATATTAATGTGAATTGACAATTTGTATTTTTCTATTTAGGAGTTTGAAAATGGATGATGAATGGGAGGAAGAGGTATTTATC
The DNA here is from genome assembly GCA_034783495.1 of Millerichthys robustus. Lineage (NCBI taxonomy): Eukaryota > Metazoa > Chordata > Actinopteri > Cyprinodontiformes > Rivulidae > Millerichthys > Millerichthys robustus. The sequence goes on along the minus strand of JAVKLF010000011.1, from coordinate 10,881,697 downwards.
ATCACAACTATGCGCGGTTTTACTATCGATACCAGATTAGTCTAATAGCTAATAAGTTAGCTAAACCAAACATTGGCAGCATGACTGATTTGTGATATGTTTTTTGACAGTCTGTGGAATGTATAACGAACTAATAGGTTTAGTTCAGGTTTTCAAAAACAACCTTCTAGCAAAGTAAAACAGCAATAACACTTGACTTTTCCCTAAAACGTTTATTTGTGAGGTCCTTACTGTTTTACTCTATATGTGTAGTGTAAAAATAAAGTGAAATAGTCATTTAAGTACAAATTTCAAGTTCAGATCATTGTGTGTTTGTTCTGTGTTGTGTTCAGGAGCAGCTTGTCCTGGTGGAGCTTTCAGGAATACTCAACAATGATTTTCTATCGAAATGTCGAGGCCCATGCAAGATACTGGTGAGTTTTAGGTGATTTTGCTTCAAAATTGATGTAAACTAGCCTGGGTTTCTCTCTGCTGTTTAATGCTTTTTTATATTTATGTGACAGGATGTAGACAGCGAGAGGCCTATAATGCAAGTTGGACAGTATGTGTTCGCAGGAGATTACGAAGGTAAAAACATGACATAATATGTAGGCTATATTTTGCTTTAACTTTTTTATTTTTAATTGCTTCATGTCACCTCTACACCATCTATTTTATTTATGGAATCTATTAAGATCTAATATTCATCTGAAACTGATACCTGCTATAAAACCTTAAAATGTGCAACTTTGAGCAAGTTTTACATCTATTTGCGTTGACAAAGGTAGATTAGCTGAGGCAGCGATCTTGTTTCAGGTTAACTCTTAATGTCATTCTGTTGTGGATGTGTATTTAAAGATTACATTTTGAGCATTTATTTTAAAGCTGTCCACTGGTTTATAAAATATTTTTCCAACATTAAAGACTAATAGTAAATACCTTTGTTGGAGGGTGAATATTATAAGCCTTTTTAAAAAATATAACGGGTTAAACTGACACATTAATTTGATTGCCAGTTTATTTATAGTTACTGTATTGAAATAGCTACAAGTACTAAATGTATTCCTTCCAAACAGATGAACAATAAAATTGCATTGTCTGAAAAGTTTTATATCTTGTACTGCTAGAGACTATATATATATTGAAAATATATTATAAAATCATGTATAATAGCCATATTATTATTATTTTGCTTTAGATGCCTTGGGAACTTGTGTGCTTTTTGAAGAGGTACCACGAAAAGGTGAGGTTTTGCTGCACCCACTTAAAAAGGGTATTGTTTATACAGAATAAAAAAAATTTTTTTTGCCTGTGTGCTTCATTTTTGAATGTGTCTGCAGGCAAAGCAAACAGTGGTGCAGATCTCAAATACCTGTGCCACACTATGAAGAAACTGACGATGAAACGAATCTTTCTCACTGAGAAGAAAGACTGTGAAACAGCTACAGGTTAGACAAAACAATATTTACTCCCACATTGTCTAAAATATTTGAGTTTTTTTAATTGCAGCTTCCTCTTCTTTGTGACTTAGACTTAAGTCATTTTGCATTAAGCTCAATAAATGAGCTTAGCACAATACTGTTAAAAACCTAAGTATGACTATTTGTTTTGTTCCAGCAGAAAGTGATAATGAACAAAAGGACACAACTCAACTGTCTAATCAAGAGGAGAATGAAAATGCACAAGAAGTGATAGAAGACAATAAAGATATAGAGAACTCAGCTGCTGAGATATGAGGACTTTATAGATTATAATCTCTCTTTGTGAAGATAAGACATCTGCTTTTATAAAACTGTCAAGGTCTGGTATTTATAACTAGTTGCAGTTCAACAGCATTAACTAAGGATTATCAGTTGTGCATTCATTTTTTTATATTTTTCAGTAAAAAAAATGTCATGTTCTGCATTAAAAAATACTTTTTACATAACTATTGAGAACATTTAACCTGTTCTATTGTAGAATAAACATTATTGTAACTTTTCTTATCATAGAAGCCCATTGCTAGATGCTAACATGCAACACAATATTTTACAAAATACAAGTCACTTCTACTTTCATCATAATTTACTTTCACGAGACTAGTGTTGTACATTTTTATGTCGTCTTCAACAGATTACATGTAGTTCTTTTAGTTCTCTGTAGTTCTTTTTTATTACTGATTTTTGAGAGTTATTGTTTTTCACAAGTTGTAAATCTAGTGTTACATAAAATTTTAAGATCTCCAGACATCAGAAGCTTTTGTCAAAAACTACTTTATAAAGGAAAAATTTGCTTAAACTGATGCACAGTTAAAATATATACATACTTAGTGAGATTATATTTTTATGGCAAGATTCTATTACAGTGACTCAGTCACAAACCAGATATTTATTTATTTTACAAAAAGAGAGAATCATGCATAATTTCATTTTATTTGTATTTTAACATTTAAACATATTTGTATAACATTGTTGCTCTTAATCTTTTATGTATGCATTATTTTACTGTTTACCACTTTTTAAATGACGTTTTAATATTTAAGAAAGTTGAGTAGGTCCTCTGAATGAGTTAATCTAACAACCTGTCCAGAGAATCTACTCAAGTTTTTGAGATTTTTATTTTTTTTTTACCTGGATTGAGATGCATCAGAATATGTTTTAAATAGATGTTTTGCTTTGTTTTAATGTTAGATTTGTATTTGTACGCAAAAACATATTAATGTTAATCTGTTATATTTTTTTAAAAATTGGTTATTTCATGTATTTTTTGTCTTTTCTAATTTATTTAACAAGCTTTTAGAATACTTTCTTTAAGTAGTTAGCGTTTATGAATGAACTAGACGTTGTTACCTTTGAGGACGTGGCGGTTCTCGGCCAATCAAATCAACGCTCGTCCTTAAGTGGACCAATCGGGTCGCGACATCGCACTCCTCTTCTCCGAGCCTGATTGGTCAGTTGTCTTTTTTTTCTGACGTTGTACAGGAAGTAGAAGGGTGTGTTTCCGAGTGGAGGATCTAAAAAAAAAGCATCACCGAAGAACTTCCCTGAAGACACCGGCGAGTTTTCTTGACAAATTGGGTCTGAAAACTCCAACAAGTGAGAAGAAGCTGTGATCTGCTTGAAGAGGTTTAAAAGGTATTTTGTGGTTTGTTTTGTCGGAGCGTTGCTTGATATAACCTAATTATTAGGACCTAGAATAGAAGTAGCGGTTTGAGTTAGCCTGTGTAGGTCAGGATTTAAAGTAACGGTCACAAATTACTGTAACTGCTATATTTAAAATACGTATGCATAAGATTTATGCTGTACTGTATAGTTACGTACGTAACTAAGTTCTACTTTCGCATTGAAGTTGTCCGGATAGTGGTGAACATTTTGAGACCAATATTCTCAAGAAAATATTGTAAAATACGAGTGAATTTCTAACATTTCAAGTAAGTTAAATGTTAGCATTTTTTACACGTTTATAAACTATTCACTTTGTCACAAGTCATAGTGTGTAAGGTTTTAAACTGCTCTAATATCTAACAGGAGTAAAATGTGTAAAATATTTGCAACAGTTTTTAAAAATTCTATTTTGGTGTAGCCAATGTATGTTTATTTTTATGCGTACTAAAACAGTTTGACAACAAAGGAGAGTTTGAGGAGGGTTTTCATACTGATCCATGTCTCTGTAGAGTACATGCCTCTTATTGTAAGCTTATAGCACTTTTCATTGATAATCTTTAAACGCTTCACAATAGAATAAAAAATGGCTTGTGTATATATAAAGTACTAAAACTATGCAATTTATATATGTATATGTGTGTGGGGTGTACATGCATACATACCTTTTTAAACAAGTTGTATATGTATACTAAAGTATAAAATGTAACGGAACATCTATAAAACTCGGCTTCTAATCAAACCTGCCTATTAAATAATGTGTTTAGATGTTATTTTAAATTTATTGGTTGAATCAACTGAATTTAAACCCTAAAGTAATGTGTCTTGCTTTGTGTTTTATTCACAAACTCAGTGTGTGTGACTTTTGTATGCACATTTGGAGTTAATGTATCTAACATCAGTACTTTATAAACTGATGTTGGATACAATAACTCTTTATTTTCCATTATTTTTCTTCTAATCGTCATTTATTTTTCATTTATTCTGATCTTCTACTGTGTTACAGTGATTTGTGTTGTGCAGCTTAATATTGCTTAATATGAAAAGTGTTGCATCAGTTTTTAAATATTAGCAATAGCTGAAGCTTTTGCTTGCAGTGTAACTCATACACCTCTTCACTGTCTTGCTCAGTTCAGTCTGTGTTCATAAAATGTTTACAATGCTCTCATATAAACTGGTTTACATGAAAGGATTTTTCTTCTGTTTTAGGATTTGTTTCTACAAACGCAGGATGGAGCTGAGGCCACTTGTTATGTGCTTTGCCCTGTGCGTGGTGTACGCCACCAGCAAACCCACAGAGAAAAAAGATCGCATTCACCATGATGAACTTCTCAGCAACCTCGAGCACGATGATGCAGATAATTTTGATTATGACCATGAGGCCTTTCTGGGACAAGAGGAGTCCAAGACTTTTGACCAGCTCACACCAGAGGAGAGCAAAGAAAGACTTGGGTAGGAACACTTCATCTTCTTCGCATTTATGGGATGTTATTCATCTAGACCCAATACCTGTTAAATGAGTTTTATAGCAGCTGAAATGATTAGTTTTTTCATGTGTGCAGAATGCTGGTTGAACGTATAGATGAAGACAAAGATGGTTATGTGAGTGTTGATGAGATGAAGAGATGGATTAAACATGCTCAGAAGAGGTGGATTTACGACGACGTGGATCGACAGTGGAAGAGCCATGACCTCAACGGAGATGGAGTGGTATCCTGGGACGAGTACAAGAATGCCACATATGGATACATTCTTGGTATGGCTGCAGAGCATTTTCTGTTTTGTGTTTGATGTATTTCAGTTGTCCTATTTGCACGCCGTGTAGATAACGCTGCAAAACCTGGATGTAGGCTGAAAAATTGTTACTTTCAACCAACAGATGACTCTGATCCTGATGATGGATTCAACTACAGACAAATGATGGCTCGTGACGAGAGGAGATTCAAAATGGCTGACCAAGACCATGACTTGAAAGCTAACAAGGAAGAGTTCACAGCTTTCCTTCATCCTGAGGAGTATGACCACATGAAAGACATTGTAGTGTTGGTAAGTCACACACGCAGTCAGGTATAACGTTATCTATATTTTTGTTTTTTAATACTTATCCAGATTTTTTTTTTTCTGTAGGAAACTATGGAAGATATTGATAAGAACGGAGACGGTTTGATTGACCTGGATGAATACATAGGTGAGTTCTTACAGCATCATCAGCTTTCAAAGAGGGAAGTATATGGAACAAGTGTTTTGCAAAGAACTTTTTCCACTTGATCACCTCTCACTCTTATCTACTCGTGCACCAGGTGACATGTACAACCAGGATGGAGACACCACAGAGCCTGAATGGGTGAAGACCGAGCGGGAACAGTTCACTGAATTCAGAGATAAAAACAAAGATGGAAAGATGGATAAGGAGGAGACCAGAGACTGGATCCTGCCCATGGATTACGACCACGCTGAGGCCGAGGCCAAACATCTGGTTTATGAATCTGATGTAGACAAGGTGCTTATAAAGTTTAAATTATTTTCAGATTAACTAAGACATTTGACAAGTTTTGTTCTCTCGTTGAATTAAATACCGGGCAGAAGTATGTAATTCAACATCTAAATTCATTTACTTGTGCTTTTACAAGTCTTGCTGTGTGTAGATTATGGTTAACATATAATAATTTTACTTTCAAGCCGAACAATTACCTAGAAATAGTTGCTTTTTGTTCTTTTGATTGTTGGGAATAATAAAAGGTTGTTACTCTATCCTGTCAGGATGGCCGTCTAACCAAGGAAGAAATCGTTGATAAATACGACCTGTTCGTCGGCAGCCAGGCGACCGACTTCGGGGAGGCTCTGACTCGACATGACGAGTTCTAACTCCTCACTGCCTCCACAGACTGTGCGCTCATCCTGCGTTCCACTGGGCACAATGTTAAACAGAACGGGCCCATTTAACGTCAACGCCACGGACAATAATTTATTTGATTTCCTGAATGTGTCCCATCCTGCACACACTAACATTCTAACTACATGCTTGGCCGGTGTGTTTAGTAGCACCCTCCACTAGACTTTTTTTAGTCTCCAGCCTCTGCTTCCACGCTTTACTATTTTCTATGGAAAACCTAGTAAAGATTAAGCATGTTTTTCTGTTGTTGTTTTTTTTTTATCCCTATTTTTACTTTAAGTTTGACTTTATGAAACAGATTTGTCTTGCTATTAAACCTTTTTATACAACAGCAATGTTTAAACTACAGTCATTAGTCCCAAACTAGTTTTTTTACACATTTGTCCTTTTCAGTTTCAAGTTATGATTGATAATAAAATATTAATGCTGGAGCTGGATGTGGGTTTTTTAGGATGAAATGTAGATATTAAACTAAGATAATAAATACTAGTCTCAGTGCAATAGATCATAAATGGGGCTGCGCTGTATTTACTCTTTTGAGTCATGTTAACACAAACTTTGTCCTGCACAATACTTTTTTTTTGTTTTTTTTGTAAGATGAAGGATTTAAGTTTAATTGAGGCAAAGTTGGTTTTAGATTGGATCACTTCTGGTGTCTTGCCCAAACACCCAAAGAAAACAGTGCTTACCTCCAACTAATCCGATCTAAGACTAGCTTTTAGTGATGGTTTTGTACGGGAAGCTGCTGCTTCTATTTGGGGTTTTTTATCACCTCAGTAGTGTGTGTGTGTACATATGTTACATATATTGTGATAGCAGATTATTACGTTTTGAAATTTTATTTGTTCCAGCTGAACTAACTCACTTATGTGCCAAGCAAAGAGTTTCGAACATTACTTTTTGGGAGGGATTTAGCAAAGTACAATTCCTTTTTGTAAATTCTCCTTTCCAACATCTTATTTGTTGTATTTGTATCATCAATACCACCATTTATAACCACTGTTTTTAATGGTCGCAGTACGAATTCAGTAATAGTTTTGTTTTTACAAGCTCACTGCAGCAACAAGCCTTTTACTTGTGATTTTACTGTAAATACGTTGTTTGGTCTGCAAACTGAGCACTCCTATCAACCAGGTCCTTTTTGTCACCGAACAAAATCTGAATAAAACAAACAAAAAAAAAAGCAGCCTGTTTTTTTTGTTATTATAATAATATTATTATTATATTGGGCTCCACAAAATACTTATAAGAAGTACAATGAGTGCTGGTATTTATCAGATTATTTCCTGTTTGTGTAAATTGATAGCATAATACTGCCACCACCATGAGGATAGTGCAAACTTTTGTGGGGAATTTATTTTTCCTGATAAAATGGCTCCATCAAAGATCAAACCACAATTCATGAGGTTTGATTAAATGAATGATGTACTTCAATAAAAAAAACCCCCATCTATCTTAAATAATATGGAGATGTGCTACCTTCAAGAATGCAGTCGGGGTGGGGAGCCCTTGTGTGTAAGCATATGTAGCAGCTATGTGTATAAAATCCTGTCACCTTCAGCAGTTATTTCCAAGCTTTAGAGCTGTCAACTTACCAAATAATAAATAAATACTTGTTTTTTCTTCTACAAGACCCCCACCCTTTGTGTTTCACATCATGCAGTTTTCCTTGTGAACACTTTAATTTCTTTAACACCAGAGGAATCTAAAAAATTTCTACTTATAGTTTGATTTGTTTTCTCAAGTTCGAGGAAGCCAAAGAAAAGACAACTGAGGTGGATTGAAGAGCATATTTATTAACGCTATTAAAAGTTTTGAACACAACCATCACCTGGCTGCAGTTTTCAGTGTGAAATTCACATGGTCATTCTCATTACATGACAGGTGAACACAAATTTTGGCGTCATGATCAGGCATTTTGCTTGCATTGAAGCAACTCAGTATACTTGGTACTGCTGTAACTGTGCAATATGTTGCTTCCTAAGAAGTCATAACTTGTAGAGAAGGTAAACTCATATAGACATTTAAACTGCATAAACTGTCATTTTCATCCAGACTAACTGGCATAGAAGGAATATATGGTACACTGTACATATTTTGTGATTATAACAATTGTTGCTGAGTACCTATGTTTGTATTGTGTTAGCGTAATGCTTCGTATGTGTGCATACTGTTCTCTTTCATGCCTCTGCAGAGCCAGAGGAGTGTTTTGTTCTTGCTTGATGGTGTGTCTTCGTCTTCATCTTACAAACTCCACCGTCTGTCGTCTTCCCACACCTTCTCATTGCCTGCGATATCATAGTGACATCATTTACGAAACGTGATAAAAACGGGATTACAAAGAGCAATAATTCTCAGCAGCTCTTCTTCATCCGAGTCCAACTCACCCTCACTGTTCTTGTCTGTGTCTTCATCTCCAAGACACCTGTCCTCCTCTCCCACTTTACTGCTGTCTTGGTTGGTTCCTGATTCTGCCAAAGTCCCTCTGTCCTGAAGTGGACTTTCATATTCTCCCATCCCAGCTTCAGACTCTGATAAGTCTGAATGGTCCAGACATGTGGAAGGTTGGTTTGCCTCTGAGTTCAGAGTCTCTGTCCTTTGCATTGGTGTTTCTGGAGGGCTATCAGTGGGAGATGTATCTATGTGAACCAAAGTGGCTTTTAAAGGGCCTTGATCTGGGGTGGGAGGAGGTGTACCTGTTGGATATGGGAGAGGTGAGGGCAATAATGGTGAATATGGTGGCGTTTTCACATAAGCTTTTAGGACTGGTTTGTCCATTTCTTCTGAAGCCCTTTGACTGCAAGTAGTGCTGGATGGAGATGAGGGACTGGGGAGTGACTCGTCAATATTATCAAAGCTGATTGTTTCCAGATCTGGGTCATTCAAAGGTGCAAAACCAGTCTTATCACTGGTTGAAGGACCAAGCATAGTGTCAGTTTGTAGCTCACAAGCGTCTGGGCTCATATCACATGGTGAACCAAGATTTTCGGTGGGTGGCTTACCATCTTGAGTCAAAGATATGGGGCTCAGTTCCTCCTGTGCTGGGAGAACGGCGGGTGAGCTAGAGGTTTTAGTTGGTGTGGAGGTGTTATTATTAAGAATTACAAGGCTGCACACACTTTCAGCAGGACCAATACAGGTGTCAGAAGCAGCAGGGGTTCTGGGTGGAGAGGTTTCTTGACTGATGGGGATATTTTGGGTACGGTAAATGTCTGATGTGTCTGGAAAGCTGAAGGAAGGATTGCAGGTGCCATATTCTTCATTCCTGTAGGAGATCTCCTCCATCTGTGGCATAGCACTATGGTGACTCACCTGAGGAGGAACCATGAGGGGAGAATCCTCAGTTATCATTGAACATGGGGCTTACTGACTGAATAGATTATGTTTTAGTAAATAGTAAAATGCCTGAATATATAGTGTTTTATCATGTGTAAGGATTCACACTACAGTCACTCACCCATTCATACACTCATTCACACACTGATGGTGGTAAGGACAGGACAGAACAGGATAGAAAAGAACAGGATGAATGATGTCCAGCTTCAATGAAAAACTTACCATCTGAAACCATTGTAAATTCTGTAGGAGAGCACACAACAACATTTCAGTCCAACCAAAAAATAAATAAAAATTCAGCTATGTTTTTACATAAGTGTCTACAAAATTGAAACCTAAACTTTTGACTTTGTTAAACAAAAAGTCTGGGGGTCATATTCAGTAGCCTGCAAATTGCTAACATTATTTGGTCCATTTCTTTTCTTATCCCTTTTACAAATCCTCAGAAAGTTGGTCTGAATATTCATTTTCATTTAACAAACAGATATTTAGCACTTTGAGATTTCCTTGAAATGTAAGGTGCGTTATAAATAAAATTTATTATTATTATTTCTTTCCAGTAGTCTATCCTCAAAGTTTCACAAAAAAAATTGTTCTTATTAAAAGTTGGTGTTCTGGTGTTGGTCACTGATCTGTGGAGTGTAAGTGATCTCACCACATTCGGGTGTTTGCCCTGTGCCACACAGCCTCGCTCCAGAGGGTCCCTCATTCCTTTGTGTCTCTTCCTCAGCCACATCAGCATGGTCAGAAAACATCCCAGCACAGCCATGAACACCAAGCTCAGAAACAAAGCTTTACCCACAGTGCAGCCTGTTAGGCGTTCTCCCTGAGGGACTGCGTTGCACAAAGAGAAATAGACTGAGATCTTATTTCACTCTGCGGTGGAAATCTGTAGAGAATACTGGCAGAGTGTAAAGATGTGGGAACTTACTCAGTTGTCCTTCAGGTAGCACCTCCACCACCACAGTGGCAAATGCTGTTTCACCTGACTCCTGGTCTACAGCAATTACCTGGAATGGAAATTGTACATTCAGTTTAAAATTCAAAAATTACAAATTTCATTCAAATTAAATACAAACCGCCATACATTCAGTTCTTGGACAAGTTAGGGAAGTTTACGTTTCTAGATTTAAAAAAAAAAAGTCTTCAGCACGCTTCACCTCCAGAATGTGTTTCTGCTTTGGTTTGAGATGATCGGTTCTGGCAATCAGAAGCCCCCCCTGTGTGACTTCGTAGATGTCCGTGTGCCTGGAAGCATCACTAAAGCTGAAGTAGATCATGGGATTGAAACCCTGTTCATTTTGGGTAAAGAAAAAAGATTAGTAAGTTAGCAGAAACAAAATCTGAGTTGAACGAAACATTGTGGTACTGTGTGAACAGTATGTACAGATTCCAGATGTCTTACTTGGTTGAAATCTCGGTCCTGAACATTTAATACCAGAGCTATGCTGCCGTATGTATTGACCAGCGATGCTTGGCTCTTTCCTGTCGTTACAAAGCCATGATATTCAGCCAAGCTGAACTTTGGAGAAAACCGATTAACTGCCAGAACTCGAACCAGTGCTGTGGCAATGGAGTACTTCCTGGGGTCATTGTCCTGGTATGCCTGGGTGCAAAAGTAGCCAGAGTGTGAAATGACATTGAAAATATAAAATTGAAGAAAATTTCTGCAACTATCCACTAACAGAGTCTTACCATGATCTGAAGGTGCAGCACCGGAGTGACGAGTCTGTCTGTCACACCTTTAATTAGTTTTATGTCTCCTGTCTCTCTGTCCATATTGAAATGTCCATCTTTATTTCCTAACACGAGCACAAACACGGTTCCAGAAGTGAGCTGAGCACATATTAGATATAAACCTGTTCTGGTGTTTTTTGGTACCTGAGAGAATAACATAGCTGATCGAAGAGCTCAGCCCTCTGTCTTCATCTTCTGCATGAATAGGACCAGGAGAAAAGTCCAAAACAATGTCCTACAACAGGGCATTCAATCACATTTAAACATCTTCCTGGTATAAAAAATAGTTATGTATGAAGAATGCTGCAGCTGACCTCCTCCCCCTCCGTAACATTGACCGTGTACACTGGGCTGGTGCAGATCCGACTGGTCTCATCTTGAAAAAGCAAAATGCATGGTTGGAACTCAGGGTACTGGTCATCTCCATCCAGGACTGAGATGGTGATGTTGGTGCTGGTGTTAAAGTGCTCTGCAGTGTTCATTTCCTGTCACGGACATAAACCAAATATTTTAAATCGGTCAAACATGAGACAAAGTAACAAATGAATCCAAATTAAGATCAGCTTTTTAAATTTTTAGTTTTAGTTTTTTATCATCATACGTATAAATGTGCTGTTAAATATATACAGACAAAGAAACAAAGATTTGAAGTGAAGTGTACACACAGCAGCATAAATGGTGATGGTGAGCAGAGTTTTGGTTTCATAGTCTAGAGGTTTGGAGAGGACCACCTCTCCACTGTTTGGCAGATCGATTCGGAAATACTCTGCATCAGGCTGCAAAAACGGACAGATCGACAACAAATTAGGGTTTGCTTATATTTTATTTACATATTTTAAAACTTTAAATGTATTTACTGATGCCTGGTCAATTGAATAAATAATTGTGTCATCATCTGCATCTTTGGCCTGGACAGTAAATGCTACAGTATTCACTGGAGTCATCTGAAAAGACACAGAAACATTAGAAATAATAAATAGATATGTGTGTTTGTGTAAATGTGTGTGGATTAGTGTTTGTGCCTGTGAAAATATCATACCTCACTCAGAGCGAAAGTTCGGACCATATTTCCAGCAAACGTGGGTAAATTATCATTTTCGTCAAGAATCTCCACCAGGATTCTGTAATACGTCTGCTGGAGTGAAACACAGAAATAGGTTTGAGTTTAGTGAGAGATGCTGATAAAAAAAAAGTGTGTGAAGTTTATACTATGAAGCTGACCTGAAAGAAGTTCTCTTCTTGACATGATAACTCAGCCATTAAGATCGGACCCAGGGCCTGAGAGAGAAAAGACAAACGTGTCGCTGCTGAAAATATGTTTATATGGAGACAAGTGTTTTAACATTTATTGCACGGCTAATTGTACATTGTTATAAATTAAACAATTATAAATTATAAACTAAACTGGTTATTCTTTTTCAAATTCAAAAAGTAATATCTCTAAAAACATTTTTGTGTCAGCTACACAACTGAGTGTCTAAGCATCCCTGGAAGAATGCGAAGTTTGTTTGAAAGTAATAAAAACGTATCGTTTTCATATCTTGTACTAAATAATTTTAGCCTCTAATTGTGTATTTTTTAAGATAAAGTAGCAGAAATAACCAGACTAAAGGTCAGCGAGAGAAACAGATAATCTGGTTGGCCTTGTGCTGCCGGCTGCAGTAAATAACAGTTTGTGTTGGCTCTGAGGACAAGGTTGTAGAGTCCAATCTCGTTGTTCTACATTGAGATATAACTTTTTTTTATTGTGGCACCAGACTATCACTAAACGATTTACTGAGATTGCACAGACAAAATCCACGAATTGTGGATTTTATTTCTCAATTTCTGGTTAAAAGGCAGCTCAAAATCTCCCTGATCATGTCATGTCATCCGTCATGTACCTCCCGGTCAAGGATCTTTTCAGCTGATGAGTTCAGCCGTATGTGCGTCTCATCCAAGTAGAACCACTCTGCATCTTTCCCAAACAGACTCCAACGAAACCCGTTTGGTTCTGTGGTGTCAGCTACGAGCTCAGCCACCACTTCCCCGGGGGGGCTGTTTTCTTTAACTCTCGCTAACACGTCCTGGCCTTCCAAACATCCGGACCAGCCTGACATTCCTGAGCAGACACAAAGCACACACAGATAGAGACTTATTTATTCCTATGAGGAGCTTACACAAATGTTTGAGAGACTGTGGAGTGCTTGTACCTGCAGCCGTGTGCAAACGTAAGAAGAGCAGCAGGGAGCAAAATAGAGCCTGAGAAAACAGCTCAGAGAGAGCCATGCCTGGGCTCAGTTTGACCTCAGGAGCTACTTCTCCCTGAGTGAAGAGAAATGAGAGAAACAATGAAGCTAAGTTACACTTTCCTGAATGGACTGATGGACAAAACCACACTGTGTACTCTGTCTTATAATTCCCTCAAATCCCCTCTAAGTGGGTTTCTGCAGGGCTCTGCACAGTCTGGGATAGGAAAGGAAACATTAGAACCATTCTTTTCTGCTTTTCACATTTCCTGTACAAATCTCTGACCTGTTACTCTGCTGTTAAAGATTGCATCTTATTATTTAACAAACTGATTGCATGTCTGTGCCCTTGTCAAAACACCGATTGTGGGACAACCCGAAGCCTTTTGCAAAATCTACATCTACACCGACGGTAGCAAAGTGACGATGATGACTGAGTCTACATTGTTTACCAATTATGAGCTGACTGACCTGTTGTGGTCAAATCCCCTGCAGCCCGTCTGTTGGCCTCCATATTCTCCTGACCTGTGATGGACTCGGCATCTTTGATTGTCCAAGTGCTGAAAAAGTCGATGACTATCGTCGAAAGAAAGATTGACAGGTGCTTTTAGGAATAAAGACGGCAACAACAGATAACATCACATGCCACCAATACACACAAACGAATCCCCCTCCCTTTTCTCCCCCACACACATACACACACAATAAAAAGCAGATGACAGCTTATGTTGTGTGTCCTGGGATAAACGTCAGCTCAGAGGCTAAAAGCTGAAGGCGGGGCTTTACCTGGTCAAGACTTCAATCAGATTAGAGAGTGTTCAAAGACGGGGTCATAGGTCCTTTTACATTCAGTGTGTGTCATGGAAACTCATCTCATCAGACCAAACAACAAAGTATGTCATTTTAAGCACTGACACACGCATTAAATGTTCATCACAAGGTGTTGTACAGGTTTGAGCTTGTTGTACGAGTAAGAGTCTGTACTTTGGCCACACGGCTTGTCCAGGCTAAGATCTGTTCAATTAGCAACGTGTGGAGAACTAATGGGGCCTGACAAGGGATTAACTATCAAATGTCTGCTGTTTAACTTGTGAAGATTAACCCACATCCCTCTCCACGCTTGCTGCAGCATGCAGAGGCATGCACATACACAGAGAAAAACACATGAATACACAAAACAATGGAATTTGCCTGCACATATCTTTGGGCATCCTGTGTCAAAAGGCTGCTGTCAGGCTCCTGTAGGACTGTTTTGGTTAATGTAGGCTTGTGTGATTTATTTTGTTCTGAAACAGGGAGGCTCAAAGTCTGCTGACTAAAATTTGGCATGTGAACAAAAAGCTTCATGTCATTCTCTCTCCAGATTTTGATAAGATGGTAATATGAGTCGAAAGAGATCGATATCTTTCTTCTGTTACTGGACATGACCACTGGATGTCAGCAGAGACTTGGTAAAAAGATGGAAGAATTGTTTTATACCCTTCCATGAGGAGAAAAAAACACAGCTGATGTGATTGATTTTTTATTTTTTTTTGGTCTCTTTTTATAGCATCCACACTATCCGTCTGATCAACCTGGGTTGTATTTTGTCTTGCATCTACATCCTGGGAGGTTGGCAACAGTAGCATGAACCTTACTTTTTATTAATAATATTGGGAGCTGTGGTCAGAGGAACACGAGGCTGCTCCTAGAGGTCCTTGTCTATGAACCATAATAACATAAACATGTATTATGGTCTGTACTTGATGAATGGTTAGTTATGTTTAAATATCATACTTCCTTTTGAAAAAAGCTTCTCAGAATTAACCTTCATTAAAAAAATGCAGATTATTAAATTCCATTGAAAAACAATGTTTATCCTTCTGCTAGATGATGATTCTGTGTCTCGTTTTCACAAGAGAAAAACCCAAATGGACCAGTGTGAAGCTCTGTTTTTATTTTTTTTTTGTTTTTTTGTTTTTTTTCTTCTTATTGTGCTTCTGACATTTAGTTTTGCAAACAATTGGCAGTAAAAAGCTTGTCTTTCCTCCCAAAAAAGGTCATTTCCCCCTATAGCTGCTTTTAATCTGAATCACAATTACCAATCTTTGGCCTAAAACATTATGCCCCCTAAAGGGTGTATGCTGAAATAATGAGTACTTTCTGGAGGCTCAGTGTATGTGTGTGTGTATGTGTGTGTGTGTGTGTGTGAGGACACTTGATTGTTTAGAGGAGTGAGTCATATGAGGTTTTGTTTGGAATGAGGAATGGAGAGATCTTTGTCTGAGAGACCCTCCTGTCTGCCTTCATTCATTAAACAACATCTGGGTCTTCCCAGCACAATACATCATCAAGACATGAGGGCATGTGTGGCTCTTTGTGTGCAAAAAGTTGTAAAGTAGGAGAAAAAATTGTGGCAGGATGCACAGTGAGATGTTTCAAAAAGCAGTGAAATGTGGTTGTATTTTCCTCCGCCCTCTATCTTTTCTCTGTCTGTACCCAGAATTTTTGGCTGCTTCAGCAAAGCTCCCCTCCAGTCTCCAGACCAGGTTTTAGCTGATTACCAAATGGGGGTCTCAGAGAAGCAATGCCACAAAACAGGGGGGAACAAAGAATGAAACAGGGGAAGAAAACACTCCAGTTTCTTTAGAGCAAATGAAGCAGAGAGGAGGTAGTGACCTCCTGCACACAGAACACTTACAGTTACATGTACCTACATGTCTTTTCACCCCCTCATAAAAAGTCAGAATATATTTATAATGCTTGTGAATGTGTTTGAATGTATTGTGAGTTGTGAACCTACAGCCCCTGGGGCGGGTGGGATTGTAAGTCAGTGACGCCCTGCCTGCATCCAGATGTTTTATGTTTCCCCCTGCGCGCTCTTTGGAGAAGTCTGTTTGCCAGAAGAGGAGTAGTGAAATACTGAGGTTACGGTCCATGACATCGGATCGGCTTAAAAAGACTCCAAACGCTATGATTTTTGCATAAGCTGGTTTGAGTTTTATTGCTCCTGGAGAATGGAAAGCAGTAAACTGAGGGCAATTCTGCTGCTGAAGTTGCATTTCCTGTGGATCTTTGGGATGTCTTTGCATGCTCACTCTGCTCCAAACCCTGAGGATGGTAAGAGCTGCAGTCACTTTTTACATCATATTTATGGAGAATCTGATTTAGGTTCAAATATAGTCCAAAGCTCATTGTAACAAACAACTTGTTAGTGGCCTCTAAAACAAATCTTTTTGATTTAAATTTGAAACTAAATGTGGTCTAAAGAAATCCCATAAGGAGGCTGTACTGGATACTGGAGTGTCTCCAATTATGACTGCAATGTGGAAAATAACATGTAATATTCACTGTAAACTTTTACAACAATAAGCGACAATTTACAGTGAATTCAGCTGTTGTAGTAAAAGTTAAGCTTCTATTTATTTTCTGTTTAGTTATGACTGTCAGATAAATGAAAACTTGGAGATTTAGTCGTGCTGCATAGTTCACAAATCAGCCATAACATGAAAACCAGGTAAAGTAAGTGACACTTCTCATCTCCTTACAACTCAGCATTACTTTGAGATTTTTCTCAGCCTTCACTTCTTTTGATTTACTTCCTGTCCATTTTTCAATTTGTTTCAAGATTTTCTTGCACATTATTTTAAAGGTGTATGTGGTCTGGCTTTTTCTTTAAGAATAATGTCTTGTGTTTTTGATAAATGTTCTTTTACTTTCATGACATTTTAAAAATATATTACTAATATTATTTGGGGACGCTAAACTTTAAAGCACTTTGGTCAACTTTAGTTGCATTTAAATTAATAAATTAGACGTTGACATTGACGCTTCATCCTACATGTTAACACAATTTCTCTGAAAGTAACAATTTGAAATGTTTAGCCTCCAAATTCTTCAGATACAAACTGTGGCAAACAAACCAAATATGTCGAAAGCCAGTTCCACAATCCACAGGGATTTTCTTCACATCCATTTCAGACTGATCAGAGCAAGGCGTTAATAAGGTTATGGCTTTTCTGTGAAACAAGCAAAAAGCAAAAAAGCATTATAAATCATTTGCATGATTTTCTGCTCGCATGTTTTGTCAACTGAAAATAGGTTCATCAAAACATTTGCTTTTAGCTTTTCCACATCAACTCAATGTTTGCTGCTGTTCTGCATTTTATGAGAAGCAGACTGAAAGTATCAATAAGATTTGGGGTCTAAGAGGCAGCCACACGTGATTGATGCTGAAATTCTTCTTCTGATTTTTTTCTCAAGAACTCTTGCTTTGGTCAACACTGTAGCGTCATCAGTCTGCCCTCATGTGGTGCGAATGTGTTTCATTTTAATTCTTTTTATTTATTTATTTTTCAGTAATTGACGTACTGGCAGCCCTAAACTTGTCGCAGCACAGAGGTGGTGTGTCCAGGATGCAGACACCCGGCAGCATCATGTATAAAATTCGTCCCAGAGCAGCTCACCTGATCCTCCCTCAAGAATATTCCCATCACCTTCACTCCAGCTTTAAGGGCAACATCGGTGTGCATTTGGTGGGACGTCAGTCTCCGAGATCCAGAGCCGTTATTTTTTCACTTTCCTCAACATCCTCACCCATCCTTCAAATCATTTCCTCCACCCTTGACAACACTCTGCAATTAAGCTTATCTGGAGGAAGAACACCTGCCAACTTTCTCTTTCCAAAAAGGAATCCTCTTTCTGGGGGGATCTGGGTCAAGCTGGCCATGAGCCTGGAGCCTGACAGACTGGTGTTTTTTGTTGAATGTCAAGCAGCTGTCGTTTTACCAATAAAAAGTGAAAACAGGGTTAATTTCGAAGTTCCTCAAGATGTTATCATTGCTCTTGGCAGCACTTCAGAAAATACCGACAGCAAATTTAATGTAAGTTTCTTGTACAATTAACATAGATGTGAATTCTTGAACAAAAGAGGGGGAAAAAGACATTTGTGTTTAGCTTTCAGGAACTAAATTATATTGCAATTAAGACTGATCTTTTTGTACTTTAAGAAATAACAAAAACTACAGGACTAAATGAAGAGTAATTTCCTCTAAGAAGGTCTTAATTGCTGAATGCTGCTTGACTTTGTTTAAGTTAGCTTAAGAAATTGTAGTTAGGTTAACTAAAATAATCCAAAGTACGCAGAAATGTTTAGGCTGCCAAAGAACATGCATAAAAAATAACGCTGAGAACGTGGAATCAGTAATTACACAACTGTCAAAACTCAGCATCATAAAACAGTTTTATCAAAATGTGTGTAAATTATTTTGTACAGCACTCTTCATCCCATATGTTCTGTCTCCGGTGTGTGTGTGTGTGTGTGTGTGTGTGTGTGTGTGTGTGTGTGTGTGTGTGTGTGTGTGTGTGTGTGTGTGT
>JAVKLF010000011.1:10823875-10850047 GCA_034783495.1 Millerichthys robustus | reverse complement strand
GTGTGTGTGTGTGTGTGTGTGTGTGTGTGTGTGTGTGTGTGTGTGTGTGTGTGTGTGTGTGTGTGTGTGTCTGGCTTCAGGATGAAATGCTTGCAGTCATTCCAGGCTTGTGTTGTCCTCATTGTCTTCCTCGTCCAGCCACCTGCATCACCTTCGGCGATCCTCATTACCGCACCTTCGATGGCCGCATGTTGCACTTCCAGGGAGCGTGCACGTATGTCTTGACGCAGGACTGTTCAGGTGGAGACTTCAGGTGAGAAGGTTGTCAGCTATTCTGTTTGTATTTTAGTTCGTTGAACATGTTGAGAAATCATTTCACATAAAATGATCAGACGATATATTGACAGAAGGAGCCTTTCTGATCATTACATCTCATTGCAGTGCTTTAAAAAACTTTTTTCCCCCCAATTTGAGTCCATCTACAAAGATCTTAGCAACAGGCTTCAATTTTTCTTCTCAAGTTTGTGCAGCTAAAACTTGATGATTTATCTTTGAACAGCGTTCACGCTACAAATGATGATCGTGGACGTAACGGGGTGTCCTGGACTAAAGAGGTGATGATCTTTCTAGGAAATGTCACAGTGCAGCTCCTCCAGGACTGGGTTGTTAAGGTTTGTCTGTGATTGAGCTGAGAATGATGTTATTTACTTGCTACACGTCCCCTCTGACGTTTTCTTTATATTCTCCAGGTAAATGAAGAAGTTGTGGCATTGCCTTTCCTTAGAGAGCCGTACATCTTTATAGAGCGACAAACCAACACCGTCCTGCTCAACACGAACATTGGACTGAAGGTACGTCAGCACAGCAGTTCCCACAGGGTTAAAAATCTTGTGAAACACACAGACCCATCCACCAGTTTACCTTTAGGTGCTGTGGAGTCCTCGATCCCACCTGGAAGTGAGCGTGCCAGGTTCATACAAGGGCCAAACCTGTGGTCTCTGTGGAAACTTCAACAGCTTTTACCAGGATGACCTCCAAATGCCCAATGGCCAACTCAGCCAATCAGAGGCTGAGTTTGGCAACAGCTGGAGAGTAAGTTTAAAACACCGAACATTACTTATAAAGGGAAGGACTAAACAAGTAGTTTGACTGATTGCTTATGAAATTCCTCTTATTTAAGGTGACAAATGGAAACCACGCCCTCTCATCCTGCCGTCCTGGAGAGGATGTTGATCCCTGTAAAAGTGCAGGATACCAGGCCAGGAAGGGGGCAAATGCTCGCTGTAAAGTTCTGAAATCTGCTGCCTTCAAGCCCTGCCATCGAGTTGTTCCTCCCGAACCGTGGTACGGGGCCTGCGTGTACGACCTCTGTGCCTGTGGATCCAACTCTGACGAGTGTCTGTGCGATACACTGGAGGCGTACGCCAGCCAGTGCAGAGAGGCTGGGGTCATTCTGCAGTGGAGGAGTGCGTCACTGTGTGGTGAGCCAAACATCAATGCATAAGTGAAAAATAAAACCTATTGAAATCAACCTTGATTGAAAACAGAAATCTTTATGTGTAAAGATTTAACTCTCGCCTTAAACTAGAGTCACTACCCAGGGGTGCTACCAGGGGACAAGGGGGCAATGGCACCCCTACATGGCCACCCTATATAAACGTTTCTGGAGGCGCCATTGTCTTCACTGTGTTTTTTTTTTTCTTCTCTGTTTTCTGTTTCACAGCTGTGGGCTGCCCAGTAGAGAGGGGGTTTGTGTTTGACGAGTGCGGCCCACCGTGTCCCGTAACGTGCTTTAACGTTGATGTGCCGCTGGGCGTGATAGAGAGTCACTGCTTCAAGCCCTGTGTCCCGGGCTGCCAGTGTCCCGCTGGTCTGGTTCTGCACAACAACTATTGCATACATCCAGGAAAGTGCCCCAAAATCATCCACGGTAACCAGTTATGATTCCTGAGCTGCTCAGTTACAAATGTATGCAAACTTATATAATCACATGCACTCCTTTTTCTGTTTCCTCACGTTGTAAACCAAAAACTGGTTATCCAGGTGCGCCTCGTGGATTTGTCATACTGAACCAAGATGTTGAAATAAGAAGCACTGAATGTTTATAAAGCACGCAATTTGATGTTCTTTTTTTATACATGTGTTTTCACATTTATTATAAATTGACTGTTTTATTAATAGAGTGTAACAAATTTAACACTTGTAAAAAAGTTTACTTTGCAGGTTAAAAATATGTGCAATGTCTGACTGTATGTAAAAAAGTAATTTAATCTCAGGTGCTCTTATTGGTTTACAAATAAATAGAAGTTTTACTAATATATGTGGAGGTATTTTTGTTTCTTTTTTGGTGCTGTTCTGTAATTAATATATTTATGAAAATGTGCCATGAAAATATTTACAGTCATTCAGTTCAGTTCATACTGTTCACACACACACACAAAAACTAATTTTAAAAGCTCAACTACCACAACAAATCTCATCTCAGGTCACTATCTGTGAAATTGACTGAAAAAAAATAAAATAATAATTCAAAATCCCTTGAGATAGACAACAGTAATGATGCGATTTCATTAAAAATAATAGGGATCCCAATAAATGTGATCCTTGCTTTACCAATGGTAAAGTTAAAAAAAAATGACTGAGTTAGTTGTTTTTGGATATATTTAGGTTAGTTGGCTTTGAAATACATCCTAAATCATGTAGATTTTAGATGCATATTCAATAATTAGCCTATTTTCTGCAAGCTTGATTACAATTTATTCAGTAATTTTGGGGATTTTTTTGTTTACAGACTGACACAGATCGATAAAAAAAAGTTCTTGTCCACCTTTCAGTGACAAGTGATAATATTGATCATGTTTAAGTTACAATATATTAATTTGTACAGTTTATTCTTAAAAAGTAAATTCTTTTGTCTCTCTGAGGTTTTAATTGGTGTTTAAATATTTTAGAATCCTTTCATCAATTTCATTAAAGTGCAACTGTACCTGAAAATGAAAGATTTTAGGTGCAAAAATAAATAAATCAATCAAGATAATTTGCTGTAAGAGAGCATCCACCAGTTCTGGGTCACATTTCCCTGTGACATGTGGTCACTTTATTGTTGCTTGGTAAACTGATCCAGCTGCTGTAACCATGGCGACACCCTGTATAATTCATCAACTCGGTGTGGTGAAAACATGGAGGAGGTAGGTTGTTTTGATGTTGAGCTGCATTTGTCATTTTTACAGTAAATACTGCAGCAAAAATGCATGTTTTCCCTTCAGGACTGGGTTTCGGCTCTTTACGGGTCGCTGGGTCTGTCTGCTGGAAAAGAGTTTTCCTCCCAAGATGTCAGCTTCCTCTTTAACAAAGTGTTTCACATTTCCTCCAACACTGATGAAGCGTATGCAGCCATGAAGAAGGTAAATATTCAGACATTTTAGGGAAATGTTATTATCAAAGAAGGCATCAAGTCAATCAGATTTTCTCTTATTGCATTAAGACACAAGTCTTCTTTCTGGAGGATTCAGCAGAACCAAGATCTGTTTAATTCATGGTATTTTTGTCAAATAAAGTAAATAAAATATAGAATTATTTGATCCAACACAAAATAGTGTTGTAACAGTTCATTTTGTGTTATCTTTGTGGTTTTTCTTGTTCATATTAGTTCCTTTCCTTTTGTCTCTGTCTTATTCTAGATTAGTTTCTCTGTGCAATTTCTCATTTTTACCCTCAGCCTGCTTCCATATCGTTCCACTCAAACAGTCACTCTCACTTGTTAGTCACTATAATCAGCCTTCCTCCCGGGTGTTGCCCATCTTTTTAATAATTTTATTGTATAATTTGACATTAGACAATAAGACATTTGTTTGTCTCAGCTAAAATCTATTCCTTTTAAATGAGAGAATTTGTATATATTGTACATTGTTTTTGTGTATTTTTTTTCTTTTGTCAGAGGTTTTCTGAGTACTTTTTGTGTGTTTCAGATTGCTGGAAGCGACAAAAGCTGGTCCTGTTCTGGTCAAAATGTTTTGGACGTTCTCATAGAAATGGAAAGGGAAAGAGAAAAGAAGGAAATGGTAAAATAGTTTTTGTCTTCTTTCTATAAAATCATGAACCATTTAATTATACCCCAAGATTAAACTTTTTTTTTTCTTTTTTTCTATTTTTTTGTAGTTGTACTGGAACTTTCAGCTTCTAAATACAGGAAGTCTTCCTCATTCGATGGCTTGTACTCCTGACTCAGATTCAGGATCCATTCTGCCACACAGAACTGAAACTGCCTTCTTTCTGGTGAGCAGCCAAAAAACAAATACAGTACGCAGAGCCACTTTGCATGTTCATTTCAATTTTTTTTTTTTTTTTTTGCACAGACCGGGAGACCACTGGGGGAAGAGAAACTCTGTCACATAATGACAAACGTGAGGAGGCTGAAGAAGGCAGCGGGTCATTGCTGGGCTCTGTGAGCTTCTTGGTTAATTACATTTTTTAAACAGTAGGTAAAGGCTAAAACAAGTAGAACGGTAGCCAAAATTCAAAAAGCAAAATATAGCAACGAGTTAAACTGAACAGAGTTTCAAAAATGATGTTTTGAAGAAATCAAAAAGAGCTGTGTTCTTCTGGTCTCAGCATGTTTCCAATTTAGCCAGATGTTTAGATATTTGGATGTTTAAAAATAGCACAAAGTATGTCAGAATAGTTTGATTGCAGGAAACACAGAAACTCTAGAGGTAAACTGTAAGAATGATAGTTCAGCAGACACAGTACACTTGAATAATCTACACAGATCTACCTTATTTCTGATGTTGCAAACTTTACAACTATGTTGCAAAAGAAAAGAAATGAGTTAAATTTTCAGAAACAAGATTTTTATGATTTTTTTTTTAATGTACCTCTTTAGACTGGCATCACTGG
This sequence comes from Millerichthys robustus, assembly GCA_034783495.1. Taxonomy (NCBI): domain Eukaryota; kingdom Metazoa; phylum Chordata; class Actinopteri; order Cyprinodontiformes; family Rivulidae; genus Millerichthys; species Millerichthys robustus. The sequence goes on along the minus strand of JAVKLF010000011.1, from coordinate 10,845,211 downwards.
GCTTACGAGGCCTTTTGCCATCTCCCTGGTTGGGTCCAAGGTTAGGCATTCAAAGTCAGGCTTGGGGCTGCATCTCCTTGTCTGACATTCTTCTGCTGGTGGAAGTGAAGTACGACACAGTGGCACGCTTACTTTACAGAGAGATGCTTCAGGAACACCACAGTAAGGCCGGGTCACTCTGACCTGAGGTCACAATAGTCAGTTTAACTCAGCAGTGCTGACTGGAGCCAAGTCAGCACAGTTTGGTTTGTTTCCTGTTTCATGTCTTCTCTGGGGATTCTTCAGCTGAGAGTGTTTGGGAGAAGCTGCCGCCGTGGCAACAACACCAGGAACTGGAGTTGCTGGAGGATCTTGCAGAGGAGGCCTTGGAGTCTGATGATTTACTCGGTTTGGCCGTGCTGCCGGGAGCTTTCAGGATATACAAGTAACACACTAACCCCAAGTTTGGATGTATAATTTCCCCTTCTGGTCAGAAAAGCATTTTGCATTGTGCATTTTTTGTTTGTAAAATGATACAATGATAAAAGATATTCATCTGCAGGGTGAGTGCAGATGTAACTTCAAGCTCTTCCGTGCTTATGAATCCGTCCTGGTCGGCCGTCTCTCTCCTAAATGACTTGTACACGTGTCGTCAACAAGAGCAAAACACACTAACAGCTCTGGGTCAAAGGTAAACGTATGCAAATATACTGTATATTGATGCACTTCACAGGGAAATTATTCGTTTATAGAATTACACACTTAGTATGGATTAGATTTGTAAAGTAATAAAATGTTTCTTCCAGGTTGTGTGGAGAGAGTCTGAGATTGCTGTGTCTCTACATCCGCCTGGCAACTTACAGAGCTCAGAGGGAGAAAATGTCCCTCAGCGCTCTTCTGGCAGCTCGACAGTCCTGGGATTCATGGTGAGCCGCCGTCAAACATTAAGAGTGAGAATTTGCCACATTGGCATTATGTGTGTCCTCACTTTCAGTGAGTTTCTTCTTTCCGTTAAGGCCCCGTGTTGTCAGTCCATGCAGAGCGGAACAAGTTGCCCTGTTGTTTCATGAGAGAGAAGAGGAGGAAGAGGCCATCAAGACACCACAGCAGGTATTGGATAACTCAAACTTTAAATAAATGATTGAGGATAAGTGAAACCACATGTTCACGCTTAAGCAATCTTCTGTGGTTGAAGATTTTTATCAATACATAATGACTGCAGTATTTTATCAGTAACCAAAGAAAAACTTTGGCAGCAGACAGAGTTGCAGCTGCTGGTTTGGACTCAGGAGCAGGAGAGGAAGCACCTGCTCACTGTGTTATATGGAATTTCAGTGGAGGATTTGCAAAAGCCAGGTTGCACAATACTAAAAAACAGTAAATTTAAATACATTTTTCTTTTCAATCAGCTTTTTTTCTTCAATAAGCCATCTTGTGTCTTCCAGAAAGTGAGCAAACTTCTTTGAGGGCTGGTTGTATGAGAAGACTGAGACAAATCCATGCTCAGATGCAGAAACAGAGTGGGACTCAAAACCCAAACTTTCAGACCCTAATGCAGGGAGAGTGGTCGCAAGTTCAGCTGGAAGACTGTGCCATGCTCCTTTTGACCCGTCTAATAGAGCTTCAGGAGGTCCAAGCCTCTTTTTTACTGCAAGAGCTCCTGGACCGAGTAAGTCAAAATAACCAGTGGGTCTTCTTCAGTGCAGGATTACAAATGAAGTGTAAAATAATGGAGAAACAGCATTATCTGCTTTAAGTTGTTGAAGTGAAAAACATTGCTGACTAAACAGTATCCAATAACATTTTTGTTAGAATACACAAGGTGTCCAGGTTCTGCGAGAAAAATATGAATCTGAAATCAAAGCACAACGTTTTACCAACCTGCTCCACCTCCTGATCTCAGACAATCACCTAACCCCAGGCTTTGTGACTGAAAACACCCCCAAAAAAGATCTAACTGGACCAGAATATTCTTCCAACCAGGAGATAGTCAGTAGTGGATCAGTTGCAGAGTTAACTGCCGATTCAGTAAACAGAACCAGCTGTGAGCAAGAGAAAATTCAAACTGCAAATGGTTCTTCCAAACAGGAAGTCTGCTCAGGTACCTGTATTGCAAACATGTTCAAAAACTGAAAACATACACAACAGTAGCTACAATGTGTTTTGGTTTCATCCAGGTTGTGGAGCAGTCATGGAAGACCTGCCCTACCTAGAGATCTTGTGTGTACCAGACACACAAGGTGATGATCTAAAGAGCCTGGATGCAGATGAAGGAACCTGTAAGGAAGACGAGGACAGTGTAACAGAGAGCTATAAGAAACAGCAGTCTCTCATCGCTCTTGCTTGGAGCAAACCATCGGACGACAATGAAGCAGACACTGCGAATAGGGAAACTGAACAGAATCAAGATGACATCACGGAGACCCAAATCCAATCCCCACAATGTGAGAAAACAGTTCAAGAGACAGACAAAGAAGTTGTGAACCCTACTCTGAGTAGTTCTTCAGGTCAACAGCACAGCACATCAGAACAGGTATCTCAAGAATAGCACATTATAAAGGCACCACCACTTTCATTCATCTGATTTCTTTCCTATTTGTTTCAGCTGAACTTAAAGAAACCCATAACAGATAGAGAAGATGAAGTTGTATCTGAAAGTAACCTGCAAAAAGATGCTACAGAAGCTGAGAATCTTGTCTTAGACGACTCCTTTGAAAATACAGGGGACCTCTGCTCTGGAACATCTGATCACAAAGCCAGCGCTGCCAGAGAGGAGGAGATATGTTCCACTGAGTCCACACTGAGGGACTTCAGAGGACCTGAACACTCAGGTCATGAAAACCAGGCACATTCTCAAGACTCAACAGTAAGACAGTTCTCTCAGGGTTTCTGATCTGCGCTCCACTGACTATCTAACAAGTTTTTTTTCATGTAACAGATGGAGTTCTGTCTCTTGGAGAAGAACAGACTGGGTTCTTGGAGGGAACCCAGTCTGATGGAGAAGGAAAGAGTGAGACATCCATTGTCTGTGATGGACAGAGAGAGAACAATGCAGAACCTGGTGGACATGCAAAGAAAGTTTGAAGAAAAGCATCAGAGAGACAAAGAAAGACAGCTGCTAAGGGTAAGATACATAGAAACAATGACTCTGTAAGTTTCTCCAGAGGAAAATGTGTTTCGACAGTTTTTGCCTTTTTAGGTTCAGGAGCGTCTGTCCATAATTCAGAACAGAAAAGCTGAAGAGGACCTGCTTGGCCTGAAGCATACAGATAGGCTGAGGCATGTCACACAAGATCTACCCATGGTAACCATGTGAGAGACTCTATAAGAACACCTCATATGTTTTGAATAGGGTAGTTACCATTGGATGCACTGTTGTGTTTTAGGAAGACAAGGACCAGCAGAAGACGGTTGTTAAGGAGCGACTTGAGAAGCTTAGAAGAGAGCGATCATACATCATGCAATCTAAGAGAGACAGGTAAACTAACTGAATCAGTACAGAAAGGGCAACAAAGTCATGGTTACCAGTGTTACAAATTAACTTTTGTATCTTTCAGAAACACAGCAGTCTTCAAGGAACTCCTAGCTCCAGTTCATCTGCACATCAGTGATTCAGAAGACAGAACAAACTATGATGCTTCAAGTGTTTAAAACTGATTGACTTTTAGTCTCAGTTTCATCTTAACTGTTAATACTTTAACGGGTATTATTTGCTGAGCTGTCATCTCTTAAATAACTTGTTCAGAACTTAGGATGTTGATTTTATACCATTTTTATACCAGGATCAACACTATTATAGTTTGCCTCATAAGAACAAGATTTGATGTTTTGGTCAGCGGTTCTACAAGTTTTCCTTAATTCTTTTCTAAATGGTTCTGTTATGTCAACACAAGACTGGTTGTTGTGTCATTTCCTTCAGTTTGGGAGCCTCTTCATTTACTAATAATCACTGGTCCAAGTTGGGCAGTTTGCAAACAAAAAAAATCTCTGAAAATCGCCAGGTACTGGACCAAAACTAAGCAGACAAAAACACCATCCACACATCTAAAGAAAAGCTTTGTAAAAATGGCAAAAAACCTTAAAAACTGTTGCTGAAAAGGCACTTTAAAAAGGAAGCAAAGACCTTTGCATAGTACTGCACAAAAAAAGAACTTATTACAACCAAAAGACAAAAAAGAAAAAAAAAAACAATTCTTTTATGTTTTAATTTTCATTTTGACAACCATTTGCATCGACAGTAACATATTTTTTAACCCCTTTGTGTGCACATTATCCCAAGGTCAAAATGACTTAAACAATGACTCAGAGATGCATATAAACAGTCAAGAGGGGCTCCATTAACCTTTCTTTACATGAACATTTACGCTGAGAATTGTTCACTTGTGTAAGAAATGGTTGTGACAACAGAACAAGACTGCTGTAAACACTGAAAGCACCAATGGGCTGAGACTGGCTTTATTTACAGGTGTGTAAGGATGAGAATAGTGGAACGTGAAGGAACATTGGTTTGACTAGTAACTCTACAACTGGTAGGTAATCTATAACTGGACTGGTGTGGACTATAGAGTTTTTCCTGAAAGACAGGATGACTCCACATCCCAGGTAAGGTGAGGGAAAATGTCTTGAGATTCTCAGCAAATGAACATTTTTCCCACCTTCTCATTCACTACAGTATATTAGGTATTTACTCTCACAGCAGTTCACTGCAAAGCAGCAATACCTACCAGCCTAATGAGCTAGAACATTCCACAACCGCTCCCACACAAAGTGGATAAACTCTAGAAATGAGTACATAACTTCAAAGTCTGAGGTTTTAAACACTAACATTCACAGCAACATAAAGATATCCATGTTCCAAACTACAAAGAAACAAAAAGCATATTGTTTGACAGGCCATATACTTGAAGCTTTAATTGTGTGCGAGTTAAAGTTTAAAACTGAACAAAAACAGCAAATAAAATGAATAACAGATCACCTTCCAGGTGGTGGCAGGTCAGGTGTTTGGCTCTTAGAATGCAGAGATGGAATCAGGTTAGCTCATGTAGCAACAGGGCACTTCATAGCAGGAACACACTAAGGTTTCAACAAGTCTGACAGATTTCTCGTGTATAGATTCTACAAGCTCTTCAGAGAGAAGGTGCATGCACTTGTGTGTGACCAACCAATTTACACCCTTTATAAATAGTTGACAATATCTGCATTTTGTACATTAGACTGGTGATGTCCCACAATGGTAAAAGTTTAGAATAAAGACAGAAAAGGCTCCAGTTAAGTTCATGTTAATGAACTGAGAATTAGACTAACAACTATTGTTTGTTACACACAACTTTCATCAAACATCCAAGATCTCTCTGAGGTGGTGGTGAGCACAATGGAGCAGAGGATGGAGGAGTTTCTTTTTACATTTTTCCTTTATAGTTTTGAATTTTTGTATATCTCCTTTTCACTGGAATCAAAAGGAAGGAATTGTGTGTATATGCAGCAAGTTTTGAATGGTTTTAGCAATGGAACCTAAACCAGGTTTGTGTGCAAGTCTTTATAGAAGTCTTTCTATTGGTGTGCACACTGCACCCCTGGACCATGGTGACCCCCTTCATCATCAGAACTATCATTATAGGCCTCTCTCCGGGCTCCACTGCCAGAACCTTGACTCTTGTCATAATCTGACAGCTCAACATCCTCTGCATCCGGGGCAATATCAGGATGCTCAGAACGAGCAGGAAGCAAATTCTCCAGGTCCTTAAAAGAATAACAACAACAAACAAACAAAAAGACATATTAATAACAATTTTAAACTATAGACATTCAGCTTTTGTTTTGTTTTTCCCTTTGTTCCCTTTATGATAGCAACTCACATTCAGTTTTTCAGGGCTGATCCAGTTGTTTTCTGGGAACTGAACATCAAACTTGATGTAAAGATCTCCCTTCTCGAATGGATTTCTGTACTGAGGCATTCCCTCTCCTTTTACCACTCGAATACAGCCTGTCACACACAAACGGATTGAAAAAAAGTCAAAACTACTTCTGAGTTATACTCTGATTTCAAAAATCACCAAGGAGAAACCTATTAGTTATACAATAAATAAAAGAAAAATGTGCAGTCCACATCTTTTTATTGTGGCATAAATCGAATAAACATCTAATGGTAAAATATAAATATTCACAGCAGTTTCTAAACACACTTCTGCAGAGCTGATAATTGTCCTAAAAATGAATCCAACTTTATAGCTGCAAAAAAAAATTCTGATCGTGAGAAACATAAGAAGAGTGCTAAAGTGAGCTTTATTTAAAAAAAAAAAAAGAATAAAATAAAAGGTGCACTCACCTGGCTCAATGACCTTGCCAGGTGGGTATTTGACAAGCAGCTGTCGTCCATCTAGATGTGTAATTGTCATCTGGAAGCCACACAGAGCTTCAACGAGTCCGATACGCTGGACCATGTGAAGGTCATTTCCGTCACGCCGAAATTCCTGTTCAAATTAAAGATTCCACATTTTTTTAAAAAACTTACAACAGATTTGCTAAATAAAAAGTATGGTTTTTAGAAGTTGATATTTAGTACCTCATGATCTTTCTCTTGAAGCACCAGAACAATATCTCCTGGTTCAACACCTGGTGCTTGGTCAGCTTCTCCAGAGAATGTGATTTTTTGTCCATGTCTCATCCCTTTGTCCACATGAACCTCCAGTAGTTTAGTCTCCTTACATACCTTCTGACCCTCACACTTTTTGCAGCGGTCCTTCTCATTTATTACCTCACCTTGACAACACCACACACAAAATTAAACTTACATCTTTCTGTACACTATTTCAGGATGTGGATATTAATTTGGATGAACATATTACCCTCTCCATTACAGTCTGTGCAGACTGACTGCATCTGTTGAACCATCCCTGGAGCCAGCTGTCTGATCATGATTCTCATTCCTCGTCCTCTGCATGCCACACATTTCTGCACGGCTCCTGCCTTACCACCCTGACTAGAATGGAACAGTTAATCTGTGTTATCTCAATTGTTATCGCAGACGCTATGGTAAAACATAAATTTTGTCCAACAAGGACAATCTCTAGAAGCAATGTCTGACATAGAAGTTCTTTAGAAACATATGTTCATAATGAATGTTTAATGGCATGAAAAAATCTGATAGAAAGTTCTGACAGGAATAACTTAACACTGCAAAGCGTTTGGTTTTGACTGGCAGTGATATAAACAACACCTGACTGGACATGAAGTCTCCTTTTTGGTTTGCCTTATGGCTTTAACAAGCAACACCATTCACTTGCTTTGTTATTAACAAACATTTCCAAACTGACAAAAACAACAGTTTGTGTCAATAAAATCGTGCAGTGGATTAATTTTGCTGTATGACAGCAAATAGCTTCCACTTTCAGGTCAACTGTATATGCATTTCTCCTAAACACCATTCTAGTCAAAACTGGTTATTGCTCTCATTTTTAAATTAGGCTAATTAGTAATTATGACTCTCACTGAGTCGAAGACCATCATATGCTGCTCCTTTCTATTTAAGAGGTTTGATGTTTTTTTTAATAGTTCAATATTAAAAGTCTAGGTTCAGAAACAAACACCTATGCTGCTTCTAGACAAAAAAATTAGTATTTTTGTCTTGATCTGTCAAATGTATCTGGATCTAAAAAAGAAGTCACTACATTTGGATATTTCAAGAGTGGAGCTTGATTTAATATAAAAACAGAACAGTGTAAGGGAGGTCACTCTTACCAAACTAACAACTAAATATTATCAAGAAAGTTTTTGAATATTTAAGTATAGTCTGGATTTGTCAAACAGCAATATTTGGTTATATTGATCCATTTGCCCTAATATGTATTGCATTTATCAACCAAATTATGACACTGTTTTGTTTAGTTTATTTGTTTTGAATGTATCCAAAACATTGTCCGAACCTTTTTGAAAATGTAGCTGTACTTACTGCTGTTACAAATCAGAGTTTTAAAAGTTCATATACTTTTAATTATAAAACCTGAAAAGTAGACTCACCCATTGCAGGCACTACACAACACGTTCTTACTGAGCTGCAGTTTTGTTGTTTTGCCATTGTACAAGTCTTCAAGAGAAACTCTGTGTGACAAAAATAAATAAATAAACAATTTTTTTTAACCCTATCAAACTATCAAGTATTTTCATGTGAAATACTTACTTCAGAGGGTGCACCATATCATCTCCTTTTCTTTTGCCTCCATTTCGCCCTCTGCCCTGCCCGCCCATAAACCCAAAGAGTCCTCCACCAAAAATGTGAGAGAAGATGTCATCCATGCCAGGACCTCCTCCTCCTCCCTCTCGAAGTCCCTGCTCTCCATAGCGATCATACAGCTCTTTCTTCTCTGGGTTTGTCAAGACCTCATATGCAAAACTAATTTCTTTAAACTGGAAAAATTAACAAAAAAAATCAGAGCATTAAGTGATGTAAGGCTGAGAAAATTTCAGTTAACCAAAACTAGAAGTAAACATAAAAATAAAAATTAACAGTATGCTTTGGAGTGTTAAGTGGATGCAGATCAGGAAACAAAACATACCACAGAACTAGTTTTATTTATACATTTCTGAGAAATGTAATTTAACATTTTATACACTGAGGTACACCTATCATGTATAAATATCAATCCTACAATATTGTGTGTTGCTGTGTGATTATTTAGTATTGTAGCTTTGGGTGTTAACACATTTTGTTGTTTCATACCTTGTCTCCAGCATCAGGATTCTTGTCAGGATGGTACTCTTTGGCCAATTTACGGTAGGCCTGTAAAAAATTAATTATTAAAAGGTAAAAATGACTATTATATAAATACATATATCATGAAGAAATGTTAATTTAGATAACAGCTGGTACAATGGTCGACAACGTTTTCACTCGATACTCTGGTTTCCTCCCACAGACTAAAACCATGCATGTTCGGTTCACTGGTAACTTTCATTGTCCCCAGGTATGAGTAAGAGAGCAATAATAGTTCTTTGTCCCGTTTGTTTCTAAGGGGTCCTGTGATGGATATGCGACCTAGTAATAATTTGTCTCATTTAGGACATAAAAATACAGTAACCACTTAAAAACTTTAAAAATATTTACAAAATATGGTAAAACTTCTTTTACAGATTCTATGGAAACATTTTATAGTTAATCTGTATGGTTTCTCCTTCGAGTACATGATGTGCTACTACTGCCGATACACGTTCGTATTTGCTTACAGGTTCCTTGGAGGTAGAGATTAGCTTGTCACAAGTTTCTGTGTGACATTTACTCAAAACTATTACACCAAAGCAGCGTTACAGTGAGGTTGGTATCCATAGAAGCAGCTTTAGCTTTTAACATAATCGCATTTCTCGCCTGACATTTCTTGTCACTGGGAATTGATGGTGGCATTTTGCTAGAACATGTTATCCTTCCACAGGTAGGTGTTGTGCCGAAAAAAGCAACATAGCCGTCAATTTGTGGCAAGCTGACAGGTTTTGCATGTTAGAGAAAAAAAAGTTACACGGTTGCTTACAATACAGTGTTAGGAAATAATATGGTCGAAAGGAAACTGATATTAATAGACAGAGATCATTTAATGGATGTAGTACTTTCCGGTTAGATAACGCTGTTAGGGTCACATTTCCTAGCTGCTTCACTTGAGATAGATTGAGAAGATCATAAAAGTCATTATATTACGGGGGGGGGGAATCACGAATATTAGTGGAAAAACACTAATGAACAACTACAAATAGTGTATTGAAATGCGCCCCTAACTGACGCGAGAGCTTTTTATGGCGAGGACGCATTTTTTGACACAACACACACGGGCAGTTCTCGCACTCGTGGCTGCTTATATTCTGTTTTCGCCAAGCAAACATCAAGCCTCCGATAACTAAATGTAAATGATATAATTCAGAATCCTTGCCAGCAAGACACCAAAAGCAAAGTTTCGACTAATTAACCACAACAAACGCGGTACGATTTCGCATTCCAGCTTGCTAACATGCTAAGTAAGCTTTAGCTAGCAATCAACTAACAACTACTAGCACACATCCATTAGCTTCTCTTTTTTAGGCCGCACCGCACTTGGGAGTTTTCCACCTTCTCCTTTCTTTTCACTAAATATACAAATATAATTTCTATTTTTAAATGTACGTACCTTTTTAAGTTCGTTTTCGGAAGCAGAGGGTGACACTCCGAGGATGTCGTACAACCTGGTGTCCGCAACGTTCGCCATGATGCTAACCGGCCGGCTGAGAGACCTTCTGCGGAGGATTCAACTGAGAGAGGAAAAAATGCGTCACTGTTTACAGCTGTCCGCGATTTTGCCAGAAACGACTGACAAAAACAAACATCTCTCTTTCACCCTCACTCCCTCAATTTGTACCAGTGAACTCACTTCAGATCTTATTCACCAATTTAAAATAAAACAAGATACATAAATAAACTAAAATCACCACGATCTAGACTTAGGATGCCTTTTCTTTTTTACTGTCCAGTCATTGTACCCGAATATACCAACATATTTCAGTATTTTTATAACACACAGTGTTAGCGAGAAAAAAATTGACCATTGGAAGTCAAAAGCGTTTTTAAAAAGTGGCAGGCTTTAAAGGCGTTTTTAAAAAGTTTCAGGCTTTGAAGGAAAACAGATGAAAAAAAAACATCTACAATCAGTGAACAGTATTTGAAAGTTCTGGCTTATAAGGAAAAATAGATTAATACAATTACACAGCACCTAAACATTCATTCTTCTGTAAATTATCTGCTGTTTTTAAACCCAGTTTCAGCTATTAGTTCTGGAATTGTTTTCTGATATTAATAAGTTCAACTAAAGAAGTTTGAGCCAATTGTGTAAATAGATTTTGTTTTTCATTTTTATAGTTTTTATACACGGAAGCCAAGAGTGGACGTGGTACGTATAATTTTTTTCTGATGGTTTTCTCGAGATAACGAGATAATTATATAAATAGGTGAAAACCTTAACGACGCCATGTAGCTGGTCTGATGATTTGCGTTGTGAGTTTTCACAAGCAGAATTATTACACAAACACTCCACATTCCATGTTTAATCAATATGCTATTTTATTGTGTACACAAAATGGATTCAGTTTTTCTCTCCTGTGTTGTGCAGTAGGCAGTCGATAGATAAATCATAAAAAAATGAACATTTATTCAGTTTTCAATGAAAGAGGGGTCAAAATGGGTACACCTTTGCCAGAAATTCCACATATATAAAAGATTAGTCAATAGTTAGATCTCATACTTAAGATGAAGATTGGGAAGGTAAACAGGTATAAAGAAGACTGCAATCTCGAAAACCATCAGTAAATTAACCTGTTATCTTGAGAAAATGATCGATAAAATGAAAATGAAGATAATGAAAGAAAATCATCAGAAAAAAGTTTATACGTTCCACGTCCGCTCTCGGCTTCTTTACTTATAGCTTAAAAAACTGTCTCGTAGCTGTTTTTTTTTTTTTCTTTTAGAAATTGTTGATGAAGTGAAGCCTGTCTATTTATGGTCTGGGACGGTACTGAATATTTAACAAAATTGTATAAGTTTTTTTAATGCTATCTAGAAATTCATATGGAAATGTTACGTTAGCATCAATATAAATGCAGTTAGCTTTTAGTAAAACAACCCAGTGTATTGGGGGCGCTGCCCCAGTAAAGCCTAATTGGTAGCAACGCCCCTGGTGACAGCAAATAAATACTGATGTTACACTGTTGATTTATAGCCAAACGTTTAATAATAAATGAGGTAGTCGCCATTTTGATTTCGAAAGCAGGTTTTAATTTTTTTGCTTCTTGACTGTTGTATGTCGACACGGTCTTGCAGCGGAGTAGCCACCGTCACGCGGCAGTCAATAAATGACATTGCAGCCAAGGAAGAGGGGTAGCATCATTAAGCTAACAAGACAGTCACGAATAGGGCTGCTATGGGCCTCCGGGTGACCTGACAATCGAGGTCGCCGAGTTGCCGTTTCCCCAGCTCGTAGATTGTTAAAATATGATGGCTCAGAGGTAAGAGTCGCTTGCGTTTTAAGGAGAAGTAATGCCAATTTAAACGAAGCCTTTCTGACCGACTGTCAAGTTGGCGGAAGAACGTGAAGCTCAAACGAAAAAGGCAATGTCGCCCCTTTATTACCGTAGCCCATGGCTATGATAAATTATGTTAGCTTGTTGATCTCAACGCAGCACGTATTCGGTATTGAAATACTTCAGAAACGCTGCTAACAATGCGAGAGAAGTGTCGGGTTAATGAGTTGCATGCAGGGTTAAGTGTGTGAAAGGCACTGTAATACACGAGACGCACTGAAGCTAGGTGATAGCATGAACTTGTACGGATAAGCTAACTGACATCATTTGTGCGCTGACGTTAGTTATCCTGCAGTAGCACATGTATATAAACATCATGCATGAACACTTTCAGGCTACTTTGTGGATGCTTAAAAGGCCCATAGCTACAAAAGTGTGTCGTCACATTTGAGCATTAATGTGTGAAATAGCATTGAAATATATAGCATGTGAAATAGCATTTTTACACGATTCCAAAACAGTTGGCAAGCTTGTCATCAGTTGGCTCTAAAGGTGTAATCATATAATGTCAGTGTGCGCTAGAAAGACAAGTTGTGTTCCCTCTTAGTTTCTTTTGGTGCCTTTGAATCCAAAGACTTTGTGGTATTTTAACCAGCATTTTAATGGATAATGAACTGAGCGCTTGGCAGTTATGTTAACATGGATATCTTAATGTTTCTGTGGTTTGACAATACTTAAGAAGATGTGACGTGGAGATGGGATGTGGATAAAAATGCTTTTATCCCGCACCAATATCAAATCTGACAATGAATTCAAGAAGTACATTGAAATCTCACAATATCAAAAACGTGATCATCTGTATTAAGGAACTTATGGATGTTTGTTCATGTGTAATCTTTCTCGTGATTTCTACCACAATTCAAAGCTAAACCAATAGGGCCTTTGGGATGATTTTACTTTATTTATTTTTGCTCATAACTTCCTTATGTTCAAGTTATTTCCATGAAATTTTAGGAAAACATCCACTTTCTGCTTTTTTGTAGAAAGCTTCTTTTATCCTAAAAGCAATAAAATCCAATGTAAACATAGTAGAAAATGAGTAAAATAATGTTAGAAGGCTCATGTCAACAAACAGCAACATCAAATCAACTTGCTGTGTCTTGGAAAGCCAGGAAATGAATACCATTTAAAAACCATGTGGCCATTTGTTTTGTAAACAAAGCCCTTCAACCAATGACAGCATGTGAAATGTGCCAAGTGGCAAAGATGAGTATCAACACACTTTTCTAACATGAAACATGAACAAGTGGGGAAAAATACTTCTGTGTTTCAGATCATAATCAAATTTGGTGTTGAGATTTTAATACTGTATGTAAATTTTTAGACTGTCATACCTCCGTAAGCCCAGTAGCTGTTTAGTAAGATCTACCTGAGCATGTAGCTCAGAGGACATTTATACTGTCTCTATGTTTATGCGTAAAATGTGTTATGTCATTAATTACCCTTTTTGAATCTCTGTGTCAAATTATTTTCTGCTCAACAGCTAAGTGTATGTTCGTGACGGTCGCCATGTTTTGGAAGTTTGACTTGAACACATCCTCTCATCTGGAGACTTTGCTGGATAAGGAGGATGTCACACTCAATGAGCTCCTGGATGAGGAAGATGTGCTGCAGGAGTGCAAGGCCCAAAACAGGAGGTCTGCTTATTATTTGCTTTTGCATATATGCAGCAGCTCAACAAAATTGCATGTCTTTTAGTGTCACTTGTTTGTGCTTATTTACCAATCATTATGAATTTCCAGACTGCTTCAGTTCTTGTGCCAGGATCAGAGCATGCAGGAGCTGGTTCGGCTGATTACAACAGAACCCCCTGCTGGTGCAGATGAGACCAAGCGCTTCAAGTAGGGGCTTTTGTGAGGAACATGCTGAAATAGATAATGGCATCAGGGAAAAAATGAGTTCTGCTTTGTCATATTGCTTACCTTTTACCTTGTAGATGACCCAAGAGCTTAAAAAATATAAAAAAGATAAAATAAATAAATTCAAATAACCTGTTAAGACATGTTAAAAATCCCAAAGTTAATTAAATGATTGATAAACAGTCAACCAGTAAAAGTACAAGTTAAGATTTAGAAAGTGTTAGTTATCCTCTTTTACATACATAAATTTGATAATTTTTTTTGTGTCATTCTACTACTGCATTTTATTTGTTATTGTTTATATTACAGGTTCTCAAATACTGCCTGTGAGCTGCTAACATGTGATGTGGGAGTGATCAATGATAAGCTGGGTAATGATGAACCTCTGCTAGAGACCCTGTATGCTTTTCTGGAGCAGCCGTCCCCCCTAAACCCTCTGCTGGCATCTTTCTTTAGCAAGACAATTGGAAACCTCATCACACGGAAGACTGAGCAGGTCTCTCTCTCTCTCTCTCTCTCTCTCTCTCTCTCTCTCTCTCTCTCTCTGTCTCTCTCTCTCTCTCTGTCTCTCTCTCTGTCTCTCTCTCTCTCTCTCTGTGTCTCTGTCTCTGTCTCTCTCTCTCTGTGTCTCTCTGTCTCTCTCTCTCTGTCTCTCACACACACACACATACACACACATACACAGTCCTGCTGCTAAATCATAGATACATAGATGGGACTATTTTTGTCTTCTTGTGATTGAATTCGGTCTGAATGGGTCTTATGCCCAATAATTGTAATTGTTCACAAAGCAATTGACTTCCACCTTAGATTATTTTAACATCTTATTTTTGTTCTAATATCAACATCCAGATATTCCTCCACACCCAGCCAAACTGAAAAGGTTTTTAATATCCAAAAGCTTCAATGATTCAACAACAGATCTAAAGCAACATGTCTAAAAAGCAACTGTAAAAGTTGAGAAATTTAGTTCATATTTTCTTGTATTTTTTGCCTAAAATGTCTTTAGTGACACCCAAAGGTTGGACTGACTGTTGCTATGGATATTTTTCAATGTTAGGCTCAGGTTTTCATGTCTCTTGGGTCATTGTTCCTGCTGTTAGTGTCATTTGTTAGGAACTACACTTGTTTTATTTCTTCTTTCTGTTTTTGGCTTCAGTGGTCACCACAGTGAGTCATGCTGTGTTATACAATCTCGCATGTTTGTTTTGGCAAAATATTTTTCATCAGATGTCCTTCCTGATGCAACCCTCAGCACTGATTGAGCTTGAGCACTAAGATGCATTGGCTTGGGCTAGGGAGTACACATGCAACTCAATTTATTTATATATGTTATACACTATATTTTTCTGACTATAAGGTGCTTCAGATTTTAAGGCGCAATATCAATGAACGGGTCTATTTGTATATTTTCATACATAAGGAACACTGGATTATAAGGCACATTAAGAGAAAAAAAGAAAAAAAAACATTATTCAACTCATTCACAATAACTCACAACATTGTTCAGTTGTAACACATAAAATATGAAACAATACTTTTCAGTTCATTCCTTTTCCACAAACCCATCATAATATTAATACGTACGTATTACATACACACAAGTACGTATTAATCTGCAAGGCTCCTGACTACAGTAGCTGTAATGCGCCGACAATCCAGTTCTAGATATATAATCTTGTCTAATTAGTCTTCTGTTTTGTGTAATTGTGCGTTTCTTCTTTATGTGTTCTACAGGTAATTAGTTTCTTGCGAAGGAAGGATGAATTTCTTTCTTTGGTTCTGAAGCATATAGATACATCAGCTATGATGGATGTGCTTTTGCGCCTTATCAGCTGTGTGGAGCCTCCACCACTTCGACTTGAAACTCTTACTGTAAGTGACACATACTACTTAAAATGATACGTCACTCTATCATACATTTATTTCACATAGATTTTCTGTATTTGGTTATTGTTGTTTTGATTCTTAATAGTGGCTGAACGAACAGAAACTGGCTCAGAGGCTCATACAACTTATTCACCCTGAGAGAGATGAAGAGGTAGATGAAATCATCTAGTTTTTATTTTTTTTGTATTTTTTCATATATTGATGTCACATTTTTGTGTTTATGTATGTACAGTAACTTCCAAAACCTGGAACATTTCAGGACCTAACATCAGTTTCCTTTTCTTGTTCTCATTTCCAGAGGCAGTCAAATGCATCTCAGACTTTGTGTGACATAATTCGTCTTAGCAGAGACCAGGCCAGTCAGCTACAGGAGATTTCACAGCCTGACCCTCTGCTGACTGTGCTGGAATCGTAGGTCACAGAGACACACATGCCTGTTCTCTGCAGTGAATCTGGATGCAGAGGCAGTGATGCTCTCCCAATGTGTTTCTGCAGGCAGGAGTGTGTGGAACAGTTGCTGCAGAACATGTTTTCAGGAGAGAGGACTGAAAGCTGTATCATCAGTGGGATTCAAGTTCTTCTGACTTTACTGGAAATTCGGAGGCCTGTGTGAGTGAGAGGCTTTGAATTAAACAACTAAAACAGTCAAAATCTCCTTTTATATAAATCACTTATCTTTCAGTCCCTGACCTTTTTTAATTATCAACTTAAATTCATTATTGGATACAGGTTGTTTTTGTTTTTCTTTTGGAAGAATGTGTTTACAGTGTTTTATTTTTCCCTGTGTTTATGATAGGGTGGATGGTGTGATGGATGCTCAGGGGTTTGAGAGAAGCTATACTGTTAACAGCAGTATTTTGTTGGCTATTCAGCCACACTTGATACACTTCCACCAGCTACTTCTGGAGCCACCCAAGGTACCCAAACAAATCGAAAATCCTCAGTTGGTCATAAAACATGATTTTACAACAGTCATTTTTAAAGTTTTCAGTAGAAAAATCACAATCCTGAGTTGTTAAATGTTTAAACAGTGTGTATATTTGTGTATTTTTTTAGCAAGATCCCATGCTAACAACTCTGGGCGTGCTGGAGGAACCATTGGGGAACACACGTCTGCACGTAGCCAGACTAGTGGCCTCTCTGCTTTATACCAGCTCTGCTAGTCATGCAGTTGTAGCACAAGAGCTCTGCAAACTCAACACACTGGACCTTCTTTTGGTGAGATGGAGAAAAAAATGCTCTTATTTATCTTTTGACAGTTGTTAAATGCTCTTCTGTGAAATTAACGTCTGTTTCAGAACTTGTTCTTCAAGTACACATGGAACAACTTCCTGCACCTCCAAGTGGAGCTTTGTGTGGCTGCCATCGTCCGTCCCTGTGTCCATGAAATGAGGCTGCAAACTGGATTTTGTTCCCAGGAAAACCCCAAACCTCCTCAAGACACATCACAAGAGGAGAATGCAAGTGAGGCCCCAACTTCAGAACCTTCAGACGCCTCTGAAAACTCTGCACACAACTTATTGGTGACTCATGTAGGTTTTTATAGCTTGTCTTTTTGCTCAAATGATATTTTATCTTGAAAGCACTTTTTGAGAATTAGACCAATTGTGAAAGGATCTTTCCTCTCTTAAGTTATTTCAACACTGCCACCTTGTTCAGAGGATTCTGGAGGCTTGGGACGGGAATGATAGAATACAGTAAGAACTATTGGATATCTTGATGATTTATTATTTTTTTTACTTCTCGGGGGACAGAAAGCAGAGTTTCTTTAAATGTGTTTTATGTTTATGAAAGGCAGCGCCTGTAATGGCTGCGAGGCCTCAGTCACCGGTCCCCCAATGGACTGGATGTACTGGAACTTTGTCTCGCTTATGAGGAGCATTCCTTCATGAGTGACTAATAAACGCATCTCATCTCTCATCTCATCTCATGTTTGGTCAGGTCAGAAGGAGGCATGAGAAGAGGTTACATGGGACATCTGACCAGGATTGCCAACACAGTGGTTCACAACCTGGAAAAGGGCACAGTTCACACCCAAATAAGTGGCCTCATCACAGGTACACGTGACACTAAGGAAAGCAAGTGATACAAAAGCAAATTCCCATCACTGAAATGTTATTTGAAGTACTGTTAATGTGCATTTGAATGTAGAGCTGCCAGAGGACTACAGAGGGCGCTGGGAAACCTTTGTGGAACAGACACTGTCAGAGACAAACAGAAAGAACACCATAGACCTGGTAAACCCTCACAGACACGCAGCTGTGGTATTTAGCAACTGGTTAGTGATCTTAAAACACACATGACATTTCTGACGTTTCCATGTTCAGGTTGGTACTGGAAACCCTCGGCCTTGCTCAGAAGATGATATGGAGAGCCCCTTCCCTAAAGAACTGACAGTACAACAGGTGCACACACGAGCACTCACTCCAAGTATCCAGAGCCTTCATTGTAAGTTGTGCAGTTTTAACTGCTCTGATTCTGTGGTGTAGGCATTTTCAGACTATCAAATCCAGCAGATGACTGCTAACTTTGTGGATCAGTTTGGCTTTAATGATGAGGAATTTACTGATCGGGATGACAGCATTGGGTAAATAAGTTGACATCATTTTCTTTGGACTGCTGCGTTTATTTGTTTCTGTGCTCACTGGATGATTCTTGCTCCTATTGCAGTGCAACATTTGACCGGATCGCAGAAATTAATATCAACATCGATGCTGGTCAGGACAATGTACGTCTGTTTAGATTTTTCTTTGTGTCTCCATGCATTTGTCTTAAAGAGGTATTTGCACAGTTTTTTTTTCTAATGTTAAAAACCAATAAAGTTTTATTTCCAGTTATAAAAGATCAGAAGTGTTGCATATCCCCAGAAAAGTGTTTGAGGGTACAAACAATATGTACTGAGACTATCTGAATTAATTAGCGTTATTTTATTTTTTTGCAGGCTAACACAGCTGTATTTGAGGCCTGTTCCAAGGAGAGGATTCAGCCTTTTGATGATGATGAGGAGGACATCTGGGAGGAGAAAGAAATTATCTATGCAACACAAACCAAGTCAAGGAACAGGTAAACACAAGCCTCCTATTTTACAGTTATTTACTTAAACAATATGCTTTATTAATCCTGTTTCAAATTTTCATTTTTTTAAGGTTTGGTGGTTTACAGTCCTCTCAAAGCCAAACAGCCAGTAAGTCTTGTGATAAGACTTCTACTTCCTGTACTGATGTCCATGACAAACCCACAGAGTCGGACTCTGATGAAGAAGACAATAAAAAAGAGTTTGATCCTTTTTCTAGTCAGGAGCAAACTGAAGCGACTGCAGGTGTGATGTGTTATTTTGTATAGCTGCATGATTTACCTTCCATGAAATTCAGATCAAACTAAACGTTATCTTTTAAATGTTTCCTTTAAAGTTTGTCTGTCTTTTTTCTTCTTTTTCTTCCTCAGGCACTGGCTGGGTGGCAGATTTTGGAGAAGTCAACTCAAAGGCTCCTGCTGCTGGAGAGGTCTTTGCTGCTTGGGAGACTCCGGTTTCCCAGCCAGCTTCAGGGGAGGCTGAGGAGAAAGGGTGGGCCAAGTTCACAGACTTTCAGCCTTTCTGTTGGTGAGTTTGTCAAAGTTTGAGTAAAAATTAATCTCAAGAAAGTAGAGAAAATTAATTTAGTTACTTTTGTGGTATTAAAAAGTCTTAAATTGCAGTTGACATTTTTGTGTGTTTTGTATTATTTAATGTGACTTCATATAAAAAAAATCAACATTAGTTTAAGTTTTTTTCATACTGATGTTTTGTTTAATTATTTAAAACAAAAAAAAAAATATAAACACAAAGAAACATTGTAATTTCTTAGCATTATTAAACTAGTTTTGGTTTTTTTGTTTTAGAATTTTCCATTTGTTTGACTTATGTGCTTGTCTACCAGCTCTGAAACGGGCCCCAGATGCAGCTCACCCGTAGATTCAGAGCTCAGTGGATCAGACAACACCAAACTAAACCCAAATCGTAAGTAGCAGCAGAACCGCTGTTTGACTCCTATAATATGTATTGTATGTGTAAAATCATTATGACGAATACAAACAAACTAATGAAACAACCCAAATTTGAACCATTGTGTGCAAATACAGCACCTGTTTAACCTTGTTTTTATTTTGTAGTTGAACTGATGATTAATTAGTAGTGACAATAAAAAAATCAGAAAAACAAACTGCTTTTCTTTTGCTAACAGAAATATACTGAGTCTAAGTGAATTATTGTTTACAGCAAGTCCCACAAACTTATTTCTGCTGGTTTCTACTTGAACATTTTTTTGTTTGGTCATTATGTGGATTTTTCGTTTTTACCCCCACAGCTTGTGTGTGGAGTGCCTGTGTGGCGAGAAAAGCTCCACTCGTGGCATCAGACAGCTCATCCTCCAGTGGCTCTGACAGCGATGAAGACGAAGGAAAGACAGAGTCTACGTCCAGTGAGACGGTCACAAAAGAGACGATCACCACGGGTGCTGGCAAGGAGACGATCCGACTTACTGTGGATGCCAAAAATGAGAGGGCTGTGTTCACAAGGTGCTCATTCTCACACACAAACACAGCAGCTGTTCTGTCTGATACAGTGGGTCCAAGTGCTCTTTCAGAGACCGCTTCTCCAAACTTTCCCCCCCTTTACAATTCTACTGTTTCTTCCTCCACTTTTCTCATGTCCTCTTGGTTCCAGAGTTTTCCGACCTACATTCAGACGGTATGTTGTACTCAAGGGCCTGTGCTCTGACCGGTGGAATGTTGCCCTGATGGATTTAAAATGCTTTTGTTTGCTTGTTGCATTTCACAGGTTGTAGAGTAATAATGTCATCATTCAGACAGGGTTTATTTCACAAAGAAACATGCACTAATCCCCATAGACGACACACAAGACTGTCCTTAAACTAGATTCTCCATCAAAAGATTAAAACTTTTGTATAACTGACTGATGTAACTTGAGTCATTTTGATGAAGATTCTTTCAGAGCTCCCTACAACTAACAGTCTGTTAATTAGCATGCAAAGAACAAAGGTTGCAGCATTTTTATCATTCTAACAGACCACTTTATTAACAAATTACTAACCGTGAACTGACAAGCATGCTGCAGTAAATGAGATGTTACTTTAAACTTCAGAACAGGAGTAAAAACCTTCACTCAGCTTATTTTGATGGGTCAGTGTGAGTTGTCTGTGTGCTGGTAGAACCCACAACCCCAGTGGTAGAATGGGTTGCAGTCCTGAACAGAGAAATAAGAGGGGGTGTAGTCCACGTAAGATAACAAGTTGGAGCAAAAACTAGCATCTGGTTTATTTTTACATGATTTTATTGACAATCAGAATAACTTGATTCTGTTAATACCTGACTTCGTTAATACAAGTATTTTTTTTTTTTTTTGTAGTGAAGTGGATAAGGTGCCTGTAGAGGGACTGTCCATCAAAGGCAAAGACGAAGAAAAAGAAAAGAAACATGGAAACGGTTCCAGTGCTATAATCGCCAGTTCAGCAAACCAGTCAGC
>JAVKLF010000011.1:10806585-10817058 GCA_034783495.1 Millerichthys robustus | reverse complement strand
ATAATAATGATTGGTGTTTGTACTTATCCATTGCTTAGTACTTGCATTGAGACCATTTCAGAATTTAAGTTTTTTTTTCCTTCATGCTATGTTTGTGTGTGTGTGTGTGTGTATGAATGTGATGGAAAGTTGTAAGAAAGACGCGTGTTCTTAAATACCTTATTTTCCCTTTTCTTTTTGTGTAAAATGGGCTGATGCTGGTGTTTTTCTTTTCTTTTCATTTTTTAAGAGTATTGTGTCTGTCACCTGTCGTCTGTTTAGCTTGTACATTTAGATATGAACCTAATAAACATGTAAAAAAGAAGAAGCATGAGTCTGTCTGTCTCGCGGTCACAGCCTCCTGTTATACAAACATACAGTGCAAACATAAAGACGGAGGGCGGGATCTCTGTGTTTACCTCTGGGACAGGTGAAGGGGGGGGATTGTGTTTTCAATCTGGGTTATTTCCACATGTGAGCTACACCCTCACATTATCTCCCTCACTGCAAGCAGAAACCTGCCTTTCACATAATGTAACTGTGCCTCAGACACGAGTAAAATACTACAAGGAGGCAGGGCTTTAGGAACCTTCATTTTGTGCTCCGAGATGTGTTGACTATTTTCATCCTGTAGTCTTATCTGTGTATATAACTTGTGGGTGTGCGGTTTCAAACCATGGCTTGTGTGTGTCATCACATTCTTCTGTTGCACACTTTCAGCTGCTCTGGTCTCCTTTTTATAGTCTTCCTCAATCACTTGAGTGTGGGTGTGTGTGTGTGTGTGTAAAAGCTAAGCATTTGTTTTTATTATGATTTTTTTGTACCCAATTTGCTTTATGATGTTTTTTTTAGGAATTCATGAATCTTTCAGCTCCTTTTTTGTAACTTTTTAAATGTTCAAGAAAAAATATATAAATATTTTCTCCATTTAAAATACATTGAGATCGCTTCAGTATCTTCAAAAATGTATTAGCGATGTGCTTCGATATACTTTGCTTTAGTCTTCTACTTTTTAGTTTTTATCTATCGTTTTGTTACTTTAAGCTAACATTTTGCAGCTTTTAGCAAGCCTTTTTTTAGTTGGCGTTTTCCTACTTTTATCCAACTGTTTTGCAGATTTTAGATTTTCGCTTGTATTCTGCTTCTTTGGCAAGTTTCAGCAGTCATTCAGCTTTTAGCATGAATGAAAAACGAAAATTTTGTTTTATATTTTTTTTTACCTTCACACTCAAAGCCCACCTGTTTATCATCTGCACCTGTTTACTGCCTCTTTGGAGAGCAGATCTACATGTGAAGTGTAAGAGTGTATGTGTGTGAGTAAAGAGGGAGGGAGAGGCGGAGTTGTGTGTTGTACTTTTTAGGTTGTGGAGAAACCTGCCTGTCTGCTTCCAGTGAAGAGAGGAGGAGCCTGCTGGGTGTGGGGCTCCAGACAAAGGAGACATAAACACATTGATACTGGATGACTGGAGGAAAAGGGAAAACTGAATGAGACGACTGTGAAGCTTTGTTTTTGCACAGCGGAGGTCTAATCCTCAGCTCTTGGAGCTGCTCCATCTGTCATTTGGGGAAGAATTTTAAAAAAGGATCGGTGTGTGTGTGTGTGTGTGGCAGCTGTATGAGTGTGAGCTGAGGTCGACATATGTTCCCCCATGGTGTTCCGAAGTGGGATGGAAAAGTGGGTCTGGTACAACAAACTCCTCTGCTCCTAGCTTTACGCCATGGGGGGTTGCCATAGTTACCCATCAGCTACGAAAGTCAACAGCAGTCCTCATCCAACTGACATTCGCAACGAGAAACTGTAAGCTTCTTTTTTATTTCCTTCTATCCTTCTAGTTTCTATCTGTTCTGGAAATATTCTGGTGTTTTTGTGTTTGTATAGTCACTTTGATAAATTTAAACCAGGAACTATGACTAACTAGAAGGTTTGGCTGCACATTGACCAGAGGAATGTCCTTCAGATAAAAGTGCATGCATGTGTGTTACATATTTGTCTGATGCCATCAATGATTGTGAATTCCTCTTACACCAGCAACACATGTTGAGAAGCCATTTGAACTAGATGGAGGAAAATGTGTTTCAGTTTTGCAAATGTTTGCTTTGGAATAACTTTTTTCCTTCTTACTAATCATTTGGCAGAGCCAAAGAAGCCCTTAAAAAAAAGAGCCAAAAATAGGGAAACAGTGTTTCTAAGCGAATTTGTTTACACACAAACACAACATTACATGGAGCTCTGGGTTTGTGTGCTGACAACTAGTAGCCAGGAGGTGGTAACTGGGTTAGCTCCATGAATCATGGAGCAGAACAGGATGTTAGCAGATGAAGTGCCTGTGGACGTTAGGAAAGTTTGACACTCGTGTTTACATTCCACCCCGTCACTGTTCCTCCCTCCGTTCTGCTCGGAGCTGCACCTTTTAGACAAAGGCCTCCTGTTTAAACCATTAAACACATTTCTCTCTGCATGGCCACATATATTTACACTAGGAGGTGTGTGTGTGTGTGGTGGTGGGTCAAACAGTGTTTTTCTTATCTCGGTGGGCAAGGTCACACTGTGTAAACCCTCAGCTGCTGCATGTTTTGGACGTCTAAAAAAACTACCTCATGGCAGCCGCCTCATCCACACCTGTTTGATATTTTCACTGTATCCCCAAATGCTTTTGTTTCTTTAGATTTAGAGCCTATCGTTCCTTGACTGAATGCATATCACCCGCTGACTTTCATCCATGGTTTATATGTCGTTAATGACTTTCAGATTTGGGCTTAATATCTGTCAGCCATGTTTGGCTGATTAGCGGTGGTGGCCGTTTGAAATCGGATTGACTTCAAAAGTTATTTAGTTGTGGATGTCAACCCATTAATTATTCTGAAACTGTCAGAGGTTTTTGTAAAGGCACACACACTGACGTGGACAAAAACGTTGTTCTTCCCTCACCTTGAGTGAAGGGTGATTTTATATGGAAAGTCTTTTAGACGAACTAAAGTGCTCTTTATCAGAGCAGCTTCCTGTTTTAAATAAAGTCAAATCATGCAAGTTTGACTCTCCAGCTCCCATTTGTATTTGCATGGAGCATTCCCAGCATGTACTCTGACCGTGTCACACCTTCCCGTGCTGCTGATAGTGAGGCTCAGCCTGTGAATTAATGCAAGAATGAGACATGTCCCTTTAGGCCTCTGCAACAGTGACCCTGACACAGTCTGTTAACACTAATTCCCTTCCCCGCAGGAGTTATTATTGCACATTCATCTCCTCTGTTCCTGCAATGTGCATATGTTTTGTTTTTTATAACTACTGGCCACTAAAGTTGAAGACAGATAATGGAGCGTGTGATCTACAGATTGCAGCAGACATAATTAATCCATTAACCGATTATTTTTCAGTTTTATAGCTTTTCCCTTCCTGCTTCTGCTTCATTAACTCTGAATTGTCTTCCCAAGGGGAATCAATAACAATAAGCAGGAGGAGCTGCCATATCTGCAGCAGCAAAATGTGTGCCAGATGATCACCAACACAGACATGTTTCTCCTCACCAAACTGCCGCCTGGCGTCGAGAAGGCAGAGTGGCTCGCCAGCAATAGTAAGGACGCACAGATTTCTGCCTTGACGCTGTTTTCCAGTTCCTTATCTTCCCCTTACAGACACGAAAAGAAACTGCAGACACTGCAACCCTTGTCCTAATGATCTCTTTCAGCCGTGGCATTTTTCAAGCATATAAACTTGTTCTCCAGCGCTCTGTCAGAGTTCTGCACCCCCAGCAGCTGTCCAACCGCCTGTGGACCGGGCAACAAGTAAGTTGGAGAAATAAACCAGCTTCACCCATAATTTGATGCTTTTTTAAAATTTTACATTGCATATCATCTGTGCATCAGGATTTGGGGGGAATTTTTTTCCCACTTTGGAAGAAAATTGTGTGAATCTTGTTCATTTTATGCAACAATAAATGTAAGCGAACACATTTTCATAGATATTCTTTTGATAACAAACACCTCGCTTATTCAGGCTGAACTTGTGCTCAGCAAAGTTTCACTGCTGTTCTGTGATTTCAACTCTTCTACAGGCTGCTTTTGTGAACAGAGAATTGCTGTCTCCCTTTTTCAACAAATCCTCATATTTTGGGAAGCAGAGGTCTGCGTAAAACAAAGGGTTTTTATACAGAACTGATGAATAGCTGTGAATAGACCAGGTGGAAGGTCAAGGTTCAGGGTGACAGCTTGACTAAAACAAACAAAGCGATGGCACATTTTGTCCATTAGTTTTTAATCTCTTCATTCTTGGTACACTTGATGCACGTGGCAATTAACTTTATTCTGCATTTGTCTCAAAAACATTGACCTAAACTTTGCATTCTGCCATGACTTCAGTTTACACCTCGCTGGGAGGAGAATACTGATCGTAGCAGATTAAATAAACTAATTAAACAAACATACATGACAGAGTTTGTTATTTCTGATTTAGTAGTTATGGCCATTTGGGTTTGGTCCACTTAAATGTTAATGAGTTTCTTTCAGGGTCTTGAACAAAAATCAGACTCTGATCCTGTTGTTTAAACTTCCAGAACCAGGTATCTTTTCAGTGTCTGTTGGTGTTTCAGGGTTTATGTCTGGATCGATGACCACGGCAGGAAGCTGAAGTGCTCCGCTCCGCTTTACTTTGACTATGCCATGTCCTACATTCATGACCTGCTGACTGACGAGGACGTGTTCCCCACAAGAGCAGGTAAACCACACTCACCTCTCCGTGTTGTTTCACGACTGATCCCAGTCAGGTTCCAGTTTCAAACTGTTTCTTTCCTCTGCCTCAGGTGTAGCGTTCCCAGCAGGCTTTGTCTTCCTGGTCCAGAAGGTCTTCTTGCTCTTGTTCAGGACTCTAGCCCACATTTATAGGTCTCACTACAGCGAGACGCTGGCACTCGGCCTGCACCCACACCTCAACACACTTTTCACACACTTCACACTCTTCTGCCAGCAGCACGCACTTCTGGATCCTGAGGACACAGAGCCGCTGCAGGACCTTATTGTTGCTCTGGAGCGGCAAGAAATCATTCTACGGGCAAACGCAGATCTTATAATCTAAGGTTCCTCGAGTCGCTCCCATTTATTTGTTGCAGCTTATTCACCGCTCCAGGTGAAAATTATTCCACAATCTTGCTTTTGTTTGTTTGTTTCTTTTAAGGGTCATTTAAAAAAATGATTTATGAATGAATGAATTTTTAAAAAAAACAACATAATTGTGCATTGTTTTGGCCAAATCCATGTCTTCCTTTTATTTGTTACCAGAATAAAAATGATTCCTTTTAAGATTTCTTGATGACTTCCACTTGGCCAAACAAACTGCTGGTGCCACCTCGTTGTTCTGCAGATGAATGTGTTCATGCAAATACTGTAAAATAAGATTTGAACAAATCTGTTTGTCTTTGTCAGACTTCTAAACAAGATAAGCGCTTGTGACAGATATGACTGAGTCACCCCTACCTTTATTTTTTTTTTCTAATTTGAGCAGAAATTCTATGGTTTGAGATTGTCGCCACCTAGTGGTGATATCAGTCATGCATACGTCACCTGTGTAGCTGCTTTCAGTTTGTATATGCTTTTTCTTTTAAGATTTTTTTACATTGAGATAATAACAGAAAATGTGATGTCATTTTTTATATGTATCTATTTAATGCCTTTTCTTTAAATTTCTGCATTAAAAATGAATAAAGACTATGAATCAACAGGTTGTAATAAGATGAGTTGAAGTCTGAGAGTTTCAGCTAAGGCAGCCGGTCCTCGAGGGCCACTATCCTGTTTCTTTTGAAATGTTTACCTGCTTTGACGGACCTGATTTGTGTGAATGAGTGATTCTGCAGAACTTGAAGACCTGCAGAAAAGCAGGGAACTGTCCATAACGCAGGATTGTGGTCCTCGAGGGCCAGGATCGAACACCACTGGGTTAGGGTGCCTGCAGCAGTATTAACCACCACACCTGCTGAGTATCTGTAAATGTCACTGCGTTGTAGACATTTCGTGAGGGTTAGCTGTGGCGCCCATCTTGGATAGGGTTGGCTGAAAAACAGACTTTTACGGTTACAACACTCCATTAGTTCAATATCTTTCAAATTTGCAGAATTATAGCTCTTTTGATGTTTGACCGGAGTCACTACTTTGGGTAAATGATCCATTTCTGTTGTTTCTTTGATACTGCTAAACACGGGCTAAACATGGTCTTACTTAAACTTGCTACATTGTTCTGCCTAGATTAATAAATTTCTGAACCATTTAATGCTTCTAATAGTAAATTTGTCTCTGATTTAATGCAAATTAAATTGATTTATAGTTGGAGTTTAATGTAACCAACAGAGATTTTGAGTTTTCAGTATACATCATCCCTAAATAGATTACCAGATGAGATTTTTAAAAATGGAAGTTGTGTTTTGGTGGTGTTTGTTCCTGACATTATGAATACAGGACATTAGATTTATTCTCTAATTTTAGCTTTAAACACAATGAGGGAAACTGAAACTGTACAGAATGGAGTTTTTTTTTTCTTTCTCTGCCGAAGGCTCAGATGGAGAGAAAATAAATCTGGATGGTTTAAAAATGCACAACCTCACTCACACACACTCAGAGGTTTGTTCTTTGAGTGGACTAAAGATGTGTTAATGCACCTGTTGGACTGAGCTGAACTGCAAACTGAGCTGAGACTGGAATACTGCAAACTGCTGAGTCACACATAGGCCTTTAATTAAAAGCTGAAGCCACCTCATACATATCAGTCATTTAATTAGGTTCAGATTCTGTGTCCTCCTCTGCAGAGAAGAAAAGTTCTTTTTCCAGATAAAATGAGAAGAACATGATCGTCACAGTGAATCCTCTGACTTTTCAATTATTTTTAGTCGACAGACACCAAAGCAGGAGAAGAAATGAATGTGTCCTGTCTGCAGATCTTCCCTTTTGCTTCTAAAACCCTGCACAGTCAGCTAAAACGGCTCAATGTTGGGGTGATTGTATTTTTTATTTTTCTAGTTGAATGGAGTCCTGTTCAAATGTCAGCTTTGACAGGTCACTTTATGAATGTAATAAAGTTTGTTTGTCCCTGAGAGGAAAACATTTGTAAACTGGTATGAAAGTATATAGACTGAAAGCTTTGCCTTTATTCAGACTTGTAATATAAAGTGTTATTTTATTTAGGACCGGTGTCTTCTTGTCATATTTTCATTTTAGTGCAACCTTGTTATTAATGGAAAACTGTTTTCAGTTTATGTGTAAGCCTACGTCAACACTTTCAGCTCCTCATCCTTAGATCTACGTGATGAAGGTTTTGTTGTGTGGAAAAATATGCTGAGTGAAAGCAGGAGGTTTTTATCAGGACTTTACTGTGTAAATGATGGCTTGAGCACCTTTTGTCAGTGAATTCATCTCTTCCTGGGAACCAGCTGAGTTCACTGTGGAAAAAAATAATCCTATAAAGTCACCTGTAAACTCTGTTACCTCACATGGAAAAAAAACCAAAACAACAAGATTTGGTTTAGTTCTAAAGCCTAGATTAGATGAGTGGTCTGTCAAGGTTTAATTAAGTCGTGGGTTTCTTGGAGGGTAGGTTGTTGAGAAGGGCAGAGAATAAGCCTTCCTCCTCCTCCTCCTCCTCCTCCGTCAGTACTTTATAAATGAGAAAGGTCCAGCTGCTCCCAGTGTGCACTCCAGTCAAGGTTTCAGAGTGGGATCAGGAGCAAATGGAGCAGACACCTGATGATGCTGTTCTTCACCTTTTGGGGACTCACTTTAACTTCACCTCTAACATTTAGATAGGTAGAGTTTTAATCCATCACCATGTGTGCCACCCATCTGGTGTGGTTGTGCCTGCTACTGGGCCTCCTGCCTCTGAAGGTCCAGACCCGGGCTCTGACAGTGCAGAAGGCTCACAGAGACAGGTAACCGAAACCTTTAATTACTGCGGCTTTTTGGTCATCGAGGTCATCGATCAACGATGTGCGTTTTATTTTATTCAAATTTGTTCATCAAAGTTTTCAAACTTGTACTCATTTTTAAAAAGGCAGGAACGTGTGTGTGAATTAAACAGGAGAACTATTAAATCAACCATCCTATAATAGTGCTTCTTTTCAGTCTAACTTTCTGTATCTGTCTGTTACCAAAATATCCGTTGAACCAGTAGATGAATTTTAATGAAACCAACAAAGAAACAATCACTGGATATGCATCTATAACTAATTAAAGTTTGGAGTCAAGCAAACCTAAAATGGCTGCCACAGCCACTGACTTTACAAAACATTCAACGGTTTTACATATATTGAGATAAATCTGGGGTGTGGTTGTAGCTGAGCATCATCCCCAAGGTATGCTATGAAGGTTATTTGTTGTAAAGTATTTTTCACTTAAATTAATGGCAACCTTGTTTGTCTGTTAGCAAAATATCTTAAGAACTGATAAAAACATGTTTTAATGAATCTTGCAGAAAGTAACCAATATATGAGTGTTTATATATATATGTAGCCTATAATATATCACGTCTTTGAGTGATTAATTTAGGGAGTCGGTTTCAGTGAAAATCGACGCTACTAATCAACATTAGTAAAGACAATAATGTTTCTAACTCGGTTAATTTTACAAATACTGGACTAAAATTTAGAGTATTTTCAGCTAAGAGTCATTCATAACACAATCTCTGAGAGTCATACTATACAATATTGTATGAGACTGCATATAACACAATTTTTCATCCATTCATTCTCAGTATAAGATGATCTTAGTTAAAAATAAATATTGGATGAAAAGCAGCAGGTGACATGCATTCCTTCAAACAATGTAATACCTTTTTGTTTTTATTTGTATTTCTCTGGTAATTACAGAAAGAAAAAAAATAAAATTGCAGTCATTTAAAAAAAAAAACATGAAACATATTCTTTAAATCTTTTTAATCTACAAATTCCTCACTAGACTTTAGGCAAAACCAAGTCTTAAACCTTTATTCTTTCAAACCAAAACAGAGGAAGAATCGTCCAAAAATTGTTTTAAGTTACATTTTTTGATCTAAATATTTAAATTCACTTTTTAACGTAACATTTAGATGAGTCTCTATTTGTTGTTTTACTTTGACTATATCTTAGACTGTGAATGCACCAAACGAAAAAGGTAGTTTTATCTATTTTTCTACTTTTTCTGTGAGATTTTATTAAATAAACCATGTTGATGTATGATGAGGTGAAGGGCAGCAGACAATGACAAGTTCACCTGTGTTTTTGGAGGTAATGAATGTGAGAAAAAGCTTCTTGCAGCAGAGTGAGGTAATTCCTCTCAGCGGCAGGAGGTGAGACAGAGGTGAGGGCGATTTAATGGGATTTGGGACGGGGATCCATGTGCATACCGAGGGGCCAAGCTGCACAAAAACAGCCACAACAAGACCAACTAAAACGTACAAAACAATGAGCAAGAACGTCTGACACAAGCAAGTCACACAAGAGGGATTTAGCTTTGCTTACGTTAGATTTAGAAATGTGCTGAAGAAATACCAGTTAGATATAAGTTTATAACAGTTTTCTGGATGCTGAGAAGAGAAATAATGGGTCCCAGAATTAATGAATACAGACTGATGTGGGAAACTGCTGCCAAATGAGGAGAGAGACTCAAGTATCCTCCTGTGGACAACCCCATGCTGCGCTTTAACATGGGAGGAATGTTGGAGAAGCTCTTTCTGATTCTTTTACACGTTGACATCCTCAACTACCACACACACACACACACACAAACACACACACATCCAATTCATTCATCCAATATAGTGACTGAGGAGAGCTTAATGAGTCTTACACACAGAGAGAGTGATACACACTTTGGCATCAGTGGTCACACATGCAACACGACACGTGAACGCATCACAGATTCACACTTACAGAACATACAAGCTATTGATATACGTGTTCCATGCCTTTATCCTAAAGTCTGTGTCTTCCACTCCTTCTTAGACACAGACACACACTGACTCACACACTTCCATGGATAAATAGTCGCCTGTGGTGAGGCCTGAAACACAAGCATCACTCAGGGGGAAAAAGGCACTTGGCACCCCGGTGCCTTCCAGGAAATTTAGGCCATGGAGACTGTTCTTTAATAAGTCTACTGAACTTACATCATCAAGCAGTAATCAGAAGAGAAGGGCATGTCTGTGTTTAAAAACGTGTCGGAAGAATTGGGCTTTTAAAGTTGATGATTTATCTACCAAGCATTTTTTTTTTTTTAGCTGCCAAACGTTCTGTTGTGTTCAAGAACTCGTTTTTAATTTTGTGGGAAACTTTGCAGCTTTTGTTCGGCTTTCCTGCAGAGCACAAAGTGTCCTAAATTGTGAGAAAGGGCTTAAAGACATTTTCTCAGTGAATTTATCCGCTAGACAATTCTGTGTTTAGGGAGTGGAGCTCCAGATCACTTTGGTTGTACAGTGTGAAAATCTTTTACAGACTCGGGTTCATTAATTTTTTTGTTTTCTCCTTACTGTACTTGCAAGTATGT
>JAVKLF010000011.1:10792817-10804832 GCA_034783495.1 Millerichthys robustus | reverse complement strand
TATGTAAAAATAAAAAATAGACACCCATCTTCTCTGACCAAATAATAATTACAGTGCCATTATTTTAAACGGTCTTCTTTTGTTACGTCATCTAGGCTATACAAAGATGATTTGAACTTTTGAACGTCTGAGATGGAGATTCAAAAAGAATTTTGTAATAGGCACATGGTGAGCCTCCTACCAACATTTGCCTCGTCCTCGTCTCTCTCCTGTTCTCTCTTTCTGTTTTCCTCTGTCTTGTTGTGGGATGTGTCAGCTCGCATGTTGCTGTTGATTAACTCAGAATAATATTTTTCTTGAACAGAGCTGATGACGGCGTAAAAAAAGTTGTGTCAGCTGCTTCTCGGCTCAGTCGGTCTCAACCTCGTCAGTCTGGTTGGTTGTAAATTAAAGACCAAACTTCAGGGGTCACTAACTTGTGTTTTATACAGCTAGTGATTATTTTTTTAAAATAATTACCCGGACTACAGTTCATAACAAACCAGCTTCTCATTATTCAGCTGGTGTGTGTCCTGCTGATTTTATTCTTTCTGGGAGTGTTTCCTCTCTCATTTCCTTTTCACTTCTTTTTTTTCAGGCTGTGTTTATCCAGCACATCAGAATTCTCAAAGTCACCTGACCCTGACATCTTCCCAACGGCGTCTGATCCTCCTGCTGCCACCAGGAGCCAAATCCCAGAGCAAGTCTGGAGAGCCTCGCTGCACAAGCACCTGTCCCCAAAGTCATCTGACCGGTTGTTTTATGGAAACCATCATCTGCAGCTGCAGGCGCCAGTCTGGCAGCGTGGGCCACGGGGTCGTCGTCATGCCAACGGCAGCGGTGCAAAGGGCCACGGCCACCTGATGAGGGTGGGGTGCGTCCTGGGCACCTGTCAGGTGCAAAACCTCAGCCATCGACTCTACCAGCTGATTGGACAAAGCGGGAGGGAGGAATCCTCTCCTATTAACCTCCACAGCCCTCACAGCTACGGCTGAGGTCACCCTCCACCCCCAATGCCTGCATCATCAATTATACTGGCAGATGTTACATCAAGAAGGACCAGCAACGAACCCATGGTGTTGGTCCTGACAGAGATAATTGAGTTCTCGCAGCTAACTGTTGAAATCTGTCAATGTGACAACACACAAAAAAACAAAATCTGATCTGATTTTAGATAAATCAGAGGTGGGGACTTAGCTCGAACAAACCAGTGCCTGTCATGACATTAATGACATCAATAATGTTCGAACTGTAATTGATTAAAAGTAGAGAGGTGTTTCTCAAACTGGCCCACCGAATTAAAACCTTTTTTTTTCTGTTGATCCTGCTGCCTGAACTTGCCTGAGCTCTGTGATAATCTCCTAAGGTGCGTTCGTGTCCCTCTGCAAACAAGTAGCTTTACGATGTACAGAAACAAAGAGTAGTCAGTCAAACCCAGATAACCCATCAGCCAAAATACCCGCTAACCCTATGATCTGTCTGCATGCTTCTTAACAAAGTTTCTTAAGTCTTAGTGAGGGCAGAGAGACTGTAACTTTGTTTTCTGGGCTTAAACAGAAATGCTGACTATCAAAGTCAAGTTTTATTTGCACCTTGTTTTGCCTTAAAGTTTCTGTAGCCATTTGTTATTAGAAATGCATGAAAGCACTTTATTGGCCTTGACATTCAGAATGACTTGAGTTTGAAACTATTTTTATAAGTGTATGTTTAAATACCAGACTATATTAAATCTATATTACTCTAAGATACCCTTTGTCGCTATATTCTAATATTTCTGGTTTTGCAAAATCCTGCAAGCCCAACTTTCCCTTTTTTCAACAGCTTCCCCAAAATCCTCATTGGAGAAGAAAAGCATTTTTGATTTGAGTTTCTTCATCAGGAGAGTGTGTTATTTCAACCGTTTGAGTTTCTCTCTGACGTAACTCAAAATGCACAATCAGCATGGGTGTGTGGGAGAAATAAATAAGCTCCATCACTGTAGGAAACCTGCAGTGAAACTAACAGAAACCAAATCAATTCTGCAAAAATGTCAGTAAAATAAAACAGTACATTTTTAATTCACTAGACAACAAAATCAAACCTTTATTCCCAGCTATTCGCCAACCTTGAATGCAGCATTACATGTGTGAAAGTTTAAAAAGTCAAATTCACAGGTGAGCAGACTCGTGCAACTCTTATTGCTGGCTGGATGTGTGTGCACGCTCCCATTGTGAGAGTTCTCTCCATACTCTTTGTGCCAAACAAACACAAGCAGGCTGTTGCTTTTATGTACCATTACTTTGTGCAACTTTATACAAACCTATATTTGCATTGAGTAGAAATTTTTAAAATGTATTTTATGTAAACAGCTATTTCTTTCAGCAAAATCTGCAATCAGCTCTTACATACACACTCAGTAAACAAACAGATGTTGTCAAGGCTCCAACATTTCTGTGGATCTTCTGAGGCAGCCAATCAGATTTCAGAATTGTACCAAGCCCCTTTAGTTCCTAAAAGCCTTAATGTCACAATAATTATATGTCAACTTTTACAAATAGTCCATGTTGTTGTTTTATCATCATCATCATCATCATCATCATCATCATCATCATCATCATCATCATCATCATCATCATCATCATCATCATCATCAATTATTATTATTATTATTATTATTATTATTATTATTATCTTAGTAAAATTAAGTGAAGCTGATTAATGTCATGAAGGACAGCAGTTTTTGCTGAATAAGAACATTTATTTTAGGTCAATTTATATTTTGAAATAGATCTCTGGAGTGTGTTTGTGTGTTTTTTGGCCCTGTGATTCTTGGTATTGGCCCTGTGACAGACTTGTGATTGGTCCAGGATGTACCCTGCCTCCAGCTCAATAATACCCCGCCCCTGTGGCCCATATCAGGTCAATAGAAGTTTCTTTCTAAGCCAGATGAATGGAAATCAATACAGTATTTTCAGCATAAAAAAGCAAAACACTCAGCAAACATTAGAGAATGGACATCTTCGTCCAATATTTGTTGGCAATGTTTGTTTTGTGTTTGACATCTTGCAGAGGAGCCAGAAACTGGAGCAAAAAGACAATTTTCAGATCATTTCATGTTACTGATCAAACGTGTCAGAGGCAGATTCTGTACATGTGAGTGAGTGAAACCCTTGTGTCCCAGCAGGATATTTGAACTGTCAGAAACAGACAATAACAATTTGGTCATCTATTGATTTACACTTGTATGACCATTTTGGCCAACTTGTCAAAAAAAAAAAAAAGCCGTTATCAGAGAGGGGCTGTTGTGTGCGTTAAATGGTCAGTACTCAAAATGTGTTCTCATGGAGAGAACTTGAACTTGTTGCATTTGGACGTGATTCATTTTGTTATTTCTTTGTGTGGGGGAAGATCCAAGTACAAACAAAGGCTAAATGTAAAATACAGTCAGTGTGTGTTTCTGTAGGAATCAAAACAAAATGAATTGTTTAAAAAGAATCAATGAGTCATTTTTTTGAAAGTTCAAACATGTGATCTGCTGATTACTGAAAAACTCTTCCTGTAAGAGGACACAGGGCCAACGTTCAACACAAGGCACCGAGTTAGGCAAGGTTTGGTTAAACTGTGACCGAACATGAGTGTACACTTCATGTAGGTCACAAAAAAAAGAAAAAGAAAGATCATGTGGAGATTTATATAAATACCAGAGGATGGAAGCAGGCAGTCAAACCTGAACCTGCTGAGGCTTCATCTGACAACCATGAGAGTGATCAACATTGTGAGTCTCACCTTTATATATTTTTACATATTTTCTCATGTCTTTTCCATGAATTGTTAAGATTTAAATTTTGAAAAATGTTATTTTCAAACACAGGGGCCAGACCCGTCCCTGGCTTATCGGCCAAATTTGCAAAAGGAGAAGGACGATTACAGAAACTTTGAGGTAAATCAGTAAAATAACTTTACTGATGAAAATCTTCCGACTAAGTACAATCAAAAAACTTTTAGAAACTTTTTTTTTAAATGAAGTGAGGGCAATTTAAAGCATTTTTAAACATTTGTAATCAGGAATGTCTTCACTACAGCAGTTATGTCCTTTTAAATATTTAAACTTAAATTGTTTAAGAATAAATAAGCAAGTAGTCCTCTCTTTAAAAGCGATTTTTTTAGTAGAACAAAGAAATTGGACTTTTACAATTAGCAAAATAGCAGCAACTATCTTTGGCAATAAAATTTAAACTTTTGATCATAAAGTAAAACACTTTAATTTTACATTGATAGTTACAAAGTACAGCTTCTTCCATATTTGTTCAGTTTTTTTAGGTTCTTCCATTGAGGCAGTCAGTTCTGATCAGGTTCAGCTGTTGATAGCAAATACAAGAAATAAAAATCAAATATTGTTTAAAAAAACTTAATCTGTTTAAGAGCTGCCTATCTCAATTCCAGTTTCTATAATGAACATTATTGCTGTAAAATATTAACCCTAGGTCAGAAAAAACACTTTTTGCTGTAATTTTTCAGTCATACTGAATACTGATGACAGATCACACAAGTAATTGTTTTGTTTGTTTGTATTTTCAGAATGGAATTCTCTTCAACCGAGTCTTTAAAACCTACAGCCTGATGCACACCAACCAGACGGTTGAGTTTGTAAAGAAAAAGGTGAGAAAATCTGCAAAACCAAAAATTCTGTTTCCAGACGTGCAACAAAAAAGTAGCATGATTTCATTTTCCCCCTTTCTTCTTATCTAACTTTGGGTCAGTAAGGGACAGAAGTGTCCATGAATCGTTCTGGTTTTGTGGAGTTTTGAGCCGATCAAAAACTGATAAAACAGATGTGATCCGATGTCTGGAAACAAGTTAGTGGTGTTTAATATGTTCAATGACCACATTTGTCCTTTTTTATCAACCCTTGCTGGCATATACAAAAAATGTTAATAATTAAAAGACAAAAATGTTATCTAAGAGTAAGAAAACATTTATTTGGTCAATTTCATGTTGCCCCCACATGTGAGGGGCCTCCTGATGCTGTTTTCTAACTCATTACACATCTGGCCCTTTTATGTCTGAAAAGAAACTAATAATTGGAAGGGTTTTAAGAGTTTTGGAAACAGAACCAAAAAAATAACCCTCCCTGGTCATACGGTGCCATCTCTGCAGTCCTCTGAATGGACCCAGTTCAACCACGCTCAGATGGGGATGATGAACATCATCATGTCTCTGGACCAGCTGGTGGACGAGTCAGACCCCGACGTGGACTTTCCCAACTCCTTTCACGCATTCCAGACCGCTGAAGGGATCCGCCAAGAACACCCAGATAAAGGTGGTCTACAGTGAGACATGACGTATGTATATGTATGTAAGGCTGATAAATCCCTTTTTTTATTTCACTTGTACTTACCTCAGACTGGTTCCAGCTGGTGGGCCTGATCCATGATGTTGGGAAGATTTTAGCTCTCTGGGATGAACCTCAGGCAAGCGACAAAGCAAATGTGTATTTTGGACTTTAATGATTTCTCAGATTTTATGCTTTCTAAATGACATCATAACATGTGTACTTCTATAAGTCTGCTTCAAAAGACTGATGTTGGAACTGGGATGGTAGCTTCACTAAAATTCTTTAAAGTTTCTTCAGAAATTTCCACTCAGAACGTGCCATATTAAAAATTGTGACTTTCTTTTTTTATGAAGGACAATAAATATGTTTGTCTAGTCATTTTAGTCAACACCCTTTGGGACAGGAGCTTCTGCTAAAAGAAGTTTGCGTGTTTTTGCAGTGGGCTGTTGTGGGCGACACCTTCCCTGTAGGATGCAGATTTCAAAACACGATTGTGCTACGAAACAACACCTTCATGGACAACCCAGATGAAAAAAACCCTGCATACAAGTAAGTACTCCCACAATAAACAATCCCAACATTTTACTTTTTTTTTTGTAATTTTACATGAACATTTTAAAATCATGGAACATTTGTGTTGAGTTTATTTTATAGATTGACTGAGAAAATCTACATATCATTTCCAAACAGGGGATGGAGTGTTTTTTTGGACACCTGGACAACTAATTACAATAGCCCCGTCTAGAACTGATAAATATGTGAACCAGGTTCTCTGCATCTTTTAAGACAAGATGGTTTTAATTTTAGTGATAAAGCATTATTTTCAGTGTTACATAAGAGTACTATTATCTTTAAAAACAATAAAATGCATCAACCATGAAATTCAATAGAGCAGAAGGGTCGTAAACACCAACCTAATTATTCTCAGTAGTCACAAAGCTTGAACTAGTTTAACATATATGGAGTTTTTTTTTTATTTTTGTTGACCTTCCAGCACTGAATATGGGATCTATGAACCGAACTGTGGCCTTGACAAAGTCTTCATGTCCTGGGGCCATGATGGTAGGAGACACCATCACATTTAACCTGAATCCAACACGGCCAAATGCACTCCAACTTTAAAACATTTGGAGTTAGACACCGTTATATATTATCACTGTTCTCAAACTCTTTCAGAATATCTCTACAGAGTTATGAAGCACAACAACTGCTGCATCCCAGATGAGGTGAAAAGTTAAAAGAGGCAATTTGAATATAGATTTTAGGGCGGTTAGACAGAAATAAATCACAGTCTTCGTGTTTTTCCTGTTTCTCTTCAGGGGATGTACATGATTCGCTTCCATTCCTTCTACCCGTGGCACTCTCACGGAGACTACATGCATCTGTGCAACGACAAAGACCGGAAGATGTTACCCTGGGTCAGAGAGTTCAAGTGAGTCCTGTCCTCTTTCCTTAAAGTGCTTTCTCAGCGCTGAGGCTTCGACCTAAGATCTAAACCTTTTGGCTCTTTCTGCAGTAAATTTGACCTGTACACAAAAACTAACGATCTGCCCGACGTGGACACGCTGAAGCCGTACTACCAGTCCCTGATCGACAAATACTGTCCTGGAGTTCTGCAGTGGTGAAGCAGCAGCGACATAAATCAACAAATACGATCATAAGATGTAAATAATAATGATGCAACGTGTTTTATTGCAACACTAAAGCTGGATTAAGTACTTTCAATGTTTGTCACTGTTTTTTTCTTAATCTCAGCCCTAAGTCTCACTTTGAACTGTCTATTGCTTGTTGTGGCAAATAATTTTGAGATATATTTCATGTACAAACGTCTTTTATTTCATTTTTTAAAAACCAGTTTAAATATATATAAAAACAACTACGTCTTCTATGGTATTTCAATTCTAACAAAAGTGCTAGATTTTTAGTTCTTTGTTGCAAAACATTTTGAAGCGCAGCACGATAAAAATCAACATATATTTTATTCTCTTGGTGAGAAAACCTGAGCTTCATAGTTCAATTCCTTTTTCTGGTTTTATCCCTGTTTAGAAACAGCCATATATGTTTTATTGAACATGTCTGCTCAGAGGAAATAAAGAGTTACAGATATGTATGTGGTAATGTGAAGTAAAAAGAAAACGATGAAAAACAAAACGTACATAACACAACTTCTTTGGTATTTGGTGCCATTATATGAAAGCAAACAGTGATAAGAGTCTCCAACAAGATTCCCTGCAGTTTTTATTAAAAGCATTCACCCAGTTTCTCATCGCTATCCATTCTTTCTTCATCCTCTTCATCATTCTCACTAACATTGTCTTTCTCGCTCTTTTCTGCCTCGTCTTCTGTGTTCGCTCCATTCTCTTCGCCCTCCTCTTCGGTCTCGTGCTTTTCCTGGCGGTGGTCTGAAGAGCTGTTGGCAGCAGCCTCCTTGCGATCGCTCGTCTTCTCAGCTGCCTCTGGAGCGGGTGAGCTCCTTTCTGCGCTTTGATTTTTGTCATGCAATGCCCAAAGCAGACAAAAGGTGGCGCTGCAGGCGAGGAGGGTCCAGATAAGTGCAGGGGCAGGAACGCCTCTGACCTGAGAGCGCACCCACCTCACCACGTTGGCAACGGTGGTGTTGGAGGCACGACGAGGAGATGACTTCTCCTACAGACCATGAAAATGTATTACACTGATTCAGCATAGTTTTTACCTAAACAGCAGATTTATGACAGTTTTCTGAAGTTTATGTCCTAAGTTATGTAGATTTCTGTATTTGAATAGAAGTACAGTTATTTTTTATTTACTAGTTTTTTCCCAAAGGCAAATGTACCTTTAGTCCATACTGGTTCAGCATGCTCTCCAGAAAACTGCTGCCCAGGTGCACTATGGGATAAAACTCCTCATCATAGACCCTCCTCCACCAACGCTGCGGATAAGATCTGCCAACAAAAAAGCCAAACTACATTTTTTTCATTGGTATAGCAAGCATGATTTTAGACAAACACCAGCTGATTATGTACATATAATCTGCAAATCTCCATAGTAACCAACACATTATCTAGATTTCTAAAACTATGATTTGACCAGTCACGTGTTAATTAAGAAGTCTGAAATCAACTCAAGCTGTGGTGTTTCAGAGCAGGGGGAGAAGCACTGACCCATCAGCCTTGGGTTCAGTAAACCAGTATCTGTAGCGGTGAGCTCGGAGGAAGGCAGGCGGCTCCTGCTGAAACGGATACTTGGATACGTCTGTCTGGATCAACTCAATCACTGCGGAACAAAAATGGAAGCTTTAAGAAAAATGCTTGTTCCTCTCCTAAATAAAAATCTGATACTGTTTAAAGGGAATTCAACCCTGAATCATTTCAGGCACAGAGAACACCTTCTACTTCCACAAGATTAAAACTCCACAGTGTTAGCCATCTCTTACAGATCTAGACTTTCCTAGTAGTTGTGGGGGAAGAAAATGGCTCTGAATTTCTAAAACGATGCGCACCGTCTGTTTTGCCTTGCAGCAATCGGTACATCAGACTGGTGAACCATGGAGCTTGGGTGTGAGGCCCCAGAGCGGCGAACCACATCTGCCAGTCCAACCTGGGCTGATGAGGAGCCACGACCGGAGGAGACGCGCTCAGGTTCCCCGGCTTATACATGAACTCGATCTCCTACAGATAAATATGTTTGTTAGCAGCGAGCATACAAATTCTGTTTAAACCTCCATTCAGAAGACGTTTTTCTTCTCACCGTCCACGTGACCCCATCACTGCTCCCCTCAATGACGACCTCAGGCCTCCCACCGACTCCAGTCATCCTCCTGAAAAGCCCGTATGAGTTGACCAGCTGGTAGCGGTCCACTACCTCGTAGGCCTGACGCACTCCTGGCCACAACCTGGCATTGGAGTCGTACTCGACGTAGGTGAATGGAACCTGAAAAAGAGGCAAAAACATTCAATGAAATCAACACAAGTTGATCAGAAGACAATGCGTTTTGACTGTGTTACTGTTCTGCTTAATTGTTACATTTTCTACTCCCAAATGCTTAATACAATTATACAGTAAAGATGAAAAAAATCCAGCTTAGTTAGGAACAGTATGCTATGACTTTTGGCACTTCTACCTTTTATGGGTTTTGAATACTTAACTTTATTTACAATTTCTACCTACAGTTTTGCTCATTTTAATCTTTATGCTACAGTTTTGCTAATTGTAGTTTCCGTTCTGCCTGTTTTATCGTACAATTCAGTTTCAGCTTCTTCACAGAAAATGCAAACATCTCTAATTTCTTTGTGATTTTGGATTCTCCAGCACCCACCAGACTGACAGCAAACATGGCAGCAGAAGCAGCAGCGAACACCGCCCACTGCATCATCCTCCCAAACCTCTTCAAGAAACCAGAAACACAAGCACACCTGTGCATAAAAACACATCAACAGGCACATTAACACAACTCCCAGACTGTACATTGAAAAACAAACAACGCAACGCATACCTGAACATAGATGTGACCATCTCCCAGGTGAGAGAGAGGACACCAATCCAGACACAGGGGATGGTGACACTCTTCAGAAATGTGTTAAACTGGTGGTAGGTGAAGGCTGTCGAAGGTAAAACACAAAACAGATAATCATTTGTCAACTATTTGAACTTTTTAAAGCTATGTGGAACAAGACTACAGACGCAGGCGGACCTGTACGAGATGAGATGCTGCTGTTGGTCGCGTCCACCTGCAGATCGAAGTAGATAATTGTTCCATAGATCAGAAGAGACCACACAACCATCTCCAACAGGTAACACAGCCACGACAGCAACCTGGAGTCTGACCAGAACAAAGAGTGTGAAATATTAAAAGTTAATTTCCTCATTTTTTCCAAAACGCTTGACTTTATGCCACGAAGACCACAGAGATCTGCCTCGGCTCTCTCTGTGGCAGGTGAGAAGATATTTGTCATATCGTACCATTGTTCTCATTTTTGTTCTCGTCTGTTTTGCGCAGCCAAAAATTAACATGCTGGTCATCCAGCAGAGACAGACAGAGGACCATCGTCAGCAGATTGAAGAAGTTGTAGTTCCCAGACAGAATAATAAAAACTTGAAGAAGCACCTAATTGATGGTAAAACAAAATTAGAAAAAGCAGTCAGGTCAGGCTTGTATTTTACATTTCAGCTAGGTAATTTGTTTCATGTATTGACTTTCGACTCACCTGCATGTAAAAAGCTCCGAGTCGCAGCCTGCGCAGTGGACTGAAGAACAGAAAAGGTACGGGGATCTCTATAACAAAAGTTCCCACCACACTCAGCTTCTGCCACCAGACTGGCAACTGGTGTGCAAACCAGGCCAGAGGCGTGGGGATGCACTGAGTCTCATAGTGATACGTCACAGCTGTTCCAAGCAGAAAAAAAAAATTGAGCTAGTTGGAACAAATTAGAGCAACAAATGGACCTAATCAAGTTCTGTTAAAATAAACTCATGTGAATCCTTTCAGCCACTATGTATTGTCTGGAAAAGGCAGGGAAATGCATTTTTAACTCTTCCAAATACAAACTTTTTTGTACCTGTGAGACCCCACCATGTGGGACATCGTGACGTCAGTTTCACCACGCCAGAGGCAAACATCAGCCTGAAGAGCAGCCAGCGAATCAGCCAGAAGGTCACGCGATCATGCTCCCGGACCGCCCGGGACCCCCTTATTAATGTCAGCGGAGCAACAAGGATACAGAGAAACCCCGTCTCTAAGAGCAGGTTGTCCCTGATATGAGAGGAAGACAATGTAACACCAGACGGGTAAGTTAAAAGGTAAAAAAAACAAAAAGATGGGACATGAAGATCATAGTTTGTATGTTTGTTTGCAATGTTAGCAAAATATCTCACAAACCACTGGATGAATTTGAATGAAACACTCACAGGATGTTGTTCTATGACTACAACAACTGACAGAGAAACACATGTTGTTTAAAAACACATTATGTAGTTTACTACTCTCATTTTAGGATGATTTTAGTTTAAAACGTTAGCAAAAATAGCAGCTAGCAGCATGCATTTTTTCCAAGTAAGTCTTTAAATACTATAGTGATGTCTGCAGTGCTGTTGCCCAAGGTGCAGACAAACATCGCAACCATGATATAACAACATCCAAGTGTTTCGTAGAAACTGTGTTTGTTATCACAAAGTCCAAAACACTCACCACTGGAAGTAGAGAAAAACCTGACCCACCTGTAACAGAAAAAAATACGTTTTTAGTTAAAAAAAAAAAAAAAGCAAGCAAGAAAAATTATATCATTACAAACTAACTTGGTACAGGGACAGGTACAAGGCCCAGAGGCAGAAAAACACCAAGCTGTCTCTGAAAGCCTCCATCAGTGTGGCAGCGAGACTCAGCACAGCCCCGATGAGACAGAGCAGCTCCATGGTGGTCTGAGTGTCCAAGCCGAGCCGGGGTCCCAGCCACAGCAGCGTGGGAGAGGACAGCATCTGTTCCAGCAGAGGCTTCCCAGTGTACCGCAGCTGCCAGCGGGCAGGCAGCAGCCCGTCATTTCCATACAGACCTGAACACAATGACACAGACAAAATGTCAGAAATGACTTTGGATTGATAAGCAAAATTAACTCAGAAACAAGTGTTTTGGTGAACAGCACTTATTTTCTATTTAGAACTGGATCAATGTATCCATACCATACCATACCAACTTTATTTATGAAGCACTTTATACACCAACAGGACCAAAGTGCTGTACACAATCATA
>JAVKLF010000011.1:10773220-10792516 GCA_034783495.1 Millerichthys robustus | reverse complement strand
TTTTTGAATGTTTGATTTTGTACTTTACAATGAATGTCTTTTAAAACTACATTTGAAACTTTACTTCAAAAGGCACTGACCGGCTTAATAAAAAAAGGCGTGGGCAACATCAGTTTATCTTTAGCCCCCCAAAAAGTATGCTGCGTGTTGTCTTGCTTCTTGCTAGTGCAATTAGCATAAATTTCAAGACAGTTCTTCTTCAAACGCGCAGTAGCATAGGGCAAACTGAGCTCTAAAGTTTCCAGCTAACAAGCTAACAACACACCTTCAGTTAGCCGGAGCAGCAGTGTTATGAACCTCACCTGGTATCTGCACATAAACAGAAACAAACGCCACCATATAGATGGCCGCCATGCACCAGAGGAATATGCGCCGAGGCTTAATTATTTCCCCCATGTTTGAATCGGGGCTGTAGTCTATAATATTTATTGCTACTGCTGCGCCACTCTTCCGAGGGAAGGAAGCTGAAAACGGGATTCAGTCGTGAAAGGAGACACGTAGCGACAAGCGGTTGGTAAATTCAACGCTTCGGCCGCAAGATGGCGCCACAGCGCCACTGACAGGATGAGAGTTTCGTAGGAGAAAAGGAACTGATCATTGTTGGCTCATTTTGTAACCCGGATTATAAAACTAACCCCAGTGGACATATCTGAAGTTGTATTTTATGCTTCATTTCTTATTACATCAGTACTATAGTAGTTTTAATAAAAAAACATTTAGTGCTACACACTGTTGTATAAAAAGATCTTTATAAGTTTTTTATTCTTTGTTAAATGTCCACAGTATTTAAATACATTGTGGTAATATCTTGGAATTTAAATA
Organism: Millerichthys robustus; assembly: GCA_034783495.1. Lineage (NCBI taxonomy): Eukaryota > Metazoa > Chordata > Actinopteri > Cyprinodontiformes > Rivulidae > Millerichthys > Millerichthys robustus. The sequence goes on along the minus strand of JAVKLF010000011.1, from coordinate 10,791,694 downwards.
AAGCCATACATATTTGGTTTGAGATGAATTTATTGTGCATTTTAACAGCAAGCATACAGATTCATGGCAATAACTTTCTGCATGCTGCTAGTCAAAGAGCAAAAAGCAATGAAATATATACATTCAAGTTTTAGACACAAATACCAATGGAAAAATGATCAACTACTGATCACAGAGTACCACTATACTTTAGCCACATTGGCTCAAATCATACATTTTCTGCAACATGGTGAAAGTAACAAATATTTTATTTTCTGCTACAAAAATACAAAAATCTGATTTAGGACAACATTTACAGTTTATTTTCAGGTAGCATCAAGACTAGAAGATGCTTCCTTAGGAGCTGGAAAGATCTGCAGCACGTCTTTTTAACAAAGCAACAGGAATGAAGCTGGACAAAAAGGAATTTGACAAGAGTGGCACTTTCAGAAGAAAGAGAAAGAGGAGGAGATGATCTTACATCTTCTAATGGAGAGTTTGGATGATTTAAATACCACACCTCAGGTTTTTAATCAGATATCAGACTTTAATATATCTGAAATTAGCCCTCAGACAGCCTCATTATGATATCTGTATGGTTGATATAAATTTAACAATAAACCATCCCCATTTGTTTAAACATCAGAATTATGCCATGATCTTTTTCAAGTTCAAATAAAGCTATAAATGATTTTTTATAATTGATCAGAACTAGAATATTTGTTATTAGTTTTGCTAAAATTGAAATTTTACTTTACAAACATATTGCATGTTGTACTAGTATATCGGACCTTTTTAGATGTAACTTAACATACTACACAATACCGAAATAAAAAAACAAGCTTAAATGTGACAGTCATTTGACACTAGAGCAAAATGTTTCTGTAAGCTAGCATCTTAAGAAAAATACTGACAGCAAATATCGATTGTCTAAAATGTAGGCATAACAAACTTTGACAGTGGTAAACATTTTTAGAAATGGACAGTTTTTACATCAGAAGTTTAGATTCTTGCTACTAAATGCCGAACTTTACCTCAATTTGATTCTCCTAATGCTCTAAAATTCAAATACTCAAATACTTTATACAGACCAGAGCATAAGATTGTGTCTGCATTGAAATTGTTTGCATCTCTATTAGCAAATAAATTTAAATTAGGTTTGTGAATTGCAGTTGGACAAATTAGTACTAGCAGCTTAACACACAATCCAAACAAAGGGATGACCAATATGCTTCAGCTGTTGGAGAAAGAATTATACAAAAGAAAAAAAGGGTCCTTTGGCTACTTTCATTGAGAAAAATTTGGCCTCTTAGAGCCACATCAGTGTCTCTTCAAACATAAAATCCAGTGGTCTCTTATATTAACACATTCTGCACATTTCAGACCTTTGGATGCTTTGCAGATCTTTAAGGCAAACATCATCTCTGGTATCAATTTGGATGGCCAAAATTAGAAGTGTCTGTCCACTTGGACACCGTTTTCGGCCACAATAAGACGGATTCATTGTCATGTAGCTCCGTCCATTGCACTACAGGTCTGTCCCATGTTTCCCACTGAGGTCATTTGCTCCTGGTCCGTTTCCCTGACGCATATAACTGCATCACCGCTCACATTAATGAGACACTGAGCCTAAATACAAACAGAACATTACTTTAGGAGGAGAATAAAAATTTGAAAAGGTAATTAAACATGATGTACAAACTACGTTTGCAGCATCAGTGTAAATAATGTGCAAGTGTATGTAGGTACCTGGTTCTTGTTTGGATTTTCCATTAAAACACAATCTTTCATGCTGTAGGACACCACCGCATTGCCGCCCAGAGCGGCGACGTGGGCTCGAACCATTGCAAACACTTCAGCAATGAAGGAATGAAGGAAGCCGCTAACCCCTCCTTCCTGCAGAGAATCAGCATGTTTCACATGAACTAAAAACACAGCTGGTAGTAAAACCCAGTGCAACTCTCTGTGCTCGATCAATACCTCCCGTAGCGACGTTGTCTCTCTGATAAAGAACATGTTGATGATGCCAAGGTATTTGATGATGCGCGTCCCGGGCAGGAAGGAGAGTGGCGTCATCTTTACCGTAGTCACTGAACTGCCTCCAAACGAACGGCTGGAGCGCAGCGAGCGCGAGCGGACATCGGGCAGCGGGCTGCAGTGCTCCAGAGACGAGACTGCAGATTTGGTGCAAATTTAAGCAGAAGTGCCAAAGGAGATGTGAACCAGGAGGAAAAGACAAGAGTAGAGAAGGAAATTCAGACACCAGAAAACACTTATAAACTGGAGACAAAAAGCTGGTATAAACTGAGCAGCAGACGAATGTTATTGCTTAATGCCGTGCACAAAACACAGTAGTTAGTGTTTGCACAAGAGGAATAACGTACTTACAAGTAACCCCAAAATATATCCATATGCATGAGAAATTCTGCCTACCAGTTCACCTCTAAACAATGTAAGTTGTTGCACTACAAAACAATTTAGCTTTTTTTTTATGATAATATAAAAATAAATGTTAAAATTTAAATGTTTTTAACTAAAGATTTTTTGATAAACTTTAAAAAGTTTTGAATTAAAAAATAAACTTTTTTTCCTTAAAATAAACCATTGTTGTGAATTACAGCCAAAGCAGAGAACAATTAATGTAACATGAGCTCTATGATATATCAGAGGTTTTGACATCATAGGATCAGTAATGTGTCCCACATTGTCCCTCATAAGAATCCTTTTTGTCCCATATTCGGTTTTTGGGATCTGGTCACCCTATCTGCAGATCATTTTCTTCTTGATTTTAATTATAGTCTTCTTTCTTATGATGCAGGCCATGTGTCTAAAGAACACAAACTGTCCTCTTCTAAATGGATGGCAGTCATTTTGTTAAAACTTGGGTGTGTCTGCTTTGGCCCCCCGCCCCCCTTTTTTTCCTTTAAGAGGAGCCAGGTTTGCTCAAATACACCAGGTGATATTGAGAAGGACCACATTAATATTCTGGAGAAAAACATCATGTACATACAATAAAAATAAAAATAAAAAAATCTTTGAGAAAGATGTGGCATTTGTATTAATTAAATACCTTAAAAAGTTGTAGTTGTACAAGAAATACTTTTTTTAAACGGAAGAACAATAAGTCAGAATTCATCCTGTATAAAAAATGTTTTTGAGGTTACTTGTCAATGTGTTTGAAATACAAAATGTTACATGCAGCAGTGTTAAATGTTCGTTGTAAAACAATCACTTGGAAAGCACGTGGTGGCATGCGACAGACAGACGATGTCTGCAGACAGACAGACAGACCTGGGCACAGCTGTTTACAAGTGTGGAAATACAGTATTTATAGTGAAGTGCATGAGAGGATAATTCTGTTGATTGGCATCTGTGAATGTGGCTCAGGACATGGAGACGGACAGAGAGAGCTATGAGCTGAGCTGGGCACATGTACAACAAACCAGAGTGTGAAAGATGCTCCATTGTATTATGCAGAGTTACCTGATGCAGTTTCATCCATCCGTCAAAATCAGGAACCTTCAGAGCCAAACACGTACACATACTGTGCACAGGACTGAAAATCAAACTAGCTCTTGTAGAGAAGCATTGCTCCCCACTTGCACCACCCAACTCCACTGCCTGCTGTGATTATTAACAGATTGTGTTCAAAAGCAGCTTTAGCATTCACACCTGTTATGCAAAATCATGTTATGTTTTAATTCAATGATGCAAATGCGGTGCAAAGGTAAAAGGAATTCTTGAGGAAAACGCTGCGACATGCAGATCTATGTGAGTGCAAAGGAGATAAAAGTGCAAAAAGATATGTGCCTTCTGATTTGTCATCATTTCAGGTTTTAAAGTAGCTGATTGTGAGCCCTCTGCGTGTCAACTTTCACACTCTAGCTAAAAAAAGCCAGTGCTCAATTTACAATGCTCCACCCACCCCCGCCGGCATGCACTGAGGGGTGTGCGTGAGTGCAAGTCAGCGTGTGCAACACCGCTCGTGAAACCGTGTTCTGTGTTTGTGGGTATGATCACCAGAGTGCGCTAGAGACTGTGTCCTCCTACTTGTCTTAACTGATCCTCGTCTTATGGTGTGAGCTTTCAGCCTAAGCAGCTCTAGCCAGGTGCTGCATCTGTCTGCAAAGGAACCGTAATCAACGGAGGCAGCTGGAGAAAACACACACACACAGATCCACACGCAACCCATACCAGAAAACACACAAACACAAGAACAACAAGAAAAAAAAGAACGAAAAAGAGAACAAAACACAAGACACAAAAACAAACAAAAAAAAAAAGAACAAAAACTGAATGAGGTTGGAGAGCGGTTCAAGATAACTGTTCGAGACAAAAAGAATGAAAAGTCAAAACAAGACAGTGTAGTCGTTTCGATGGCAGGGAGGTGGGGGCAGGGGTGGATAAAACAACAAGGTGGGGGCTTACCTCTGGTTGAAACACTGGTATTCTCTGGGACACCTGTTTTACACACACAAACATTATGATCTACTTCTACATTTAGCAGAAAAACTAGAAAGAATAAAACTTTTCCACAACGCTAACCCTGCTTTCTCAGCTCAAACCTAAGGTTCTCTACATGAAAAACTTCATCCTTCATCTGGAAAGGAAGCTGCGCTGAATCAAGAGCATGACATCTACAATACCATCCAAGACCACATCAAAGCTAAAAACAGTGCTACACAGCACGCCACCCTTAGTTTACCTGCTGAGTGAACCATAACCAGCTGACTTTGGAAGAGTTTTGCAGCTGGGGTGAATAAAGAGACTGTCCCTGAGGTGTTAGTGGAGGACATGGGCAATGCTTGTTAGTGAAAGCAAGGTGCAGGAGGGAGGGGTTTCAGTAATGAAAATCATAATAATAATAATAGTAATAAAAACGATGAAAGCATACCTGAAATTTTGGAAAATGGCTGAGAACTGGCAGATGATGAGTCAGTGCACAACTCTAAAGGAAACTGCAGCTGCTCTTCAGTCTCACTGACACCTGAAAACACAGTAGTCAACCATCAAACACGCCCTTCTGATTTCTAACAAAAAGACATAATGGTTGCAGAACAAATAATAATGCTCAGAGTAGCTAAGAAGAACATTTGTTTTTTCCTTTCTTTTAATGTCACTTTGTCAGACAGGCTCATATAATGCAATCTGTCAAATGTTGTTATGTTAAGCTGCTTTAAAGCTTTCAAAAAACTACTTGAGAAATTTTACGCAAACTAGTGTCAAAAGTGATGCAAAGTTGGGACAGTCAGAGTAAAAAGGGTGCAAGTATAGAACCAGGACGAAGAAACAAACCACCAGCTGGCTTGGTTAATGCGACAGAAAAATAGCAATCTTTTTTTTAAAGATATGTTAAAATAGATATTTAATGCTCTCTAATAAGAAAAACATCAACCACAAACAAAAAAGGAGCTAATGAGTCACGTGCTGCTGATGTATATTGTTGTTTTGTCAAAACTAGACAACATCTACATATCATGAGTGTCATAACTTGCTTTGAAATTTTATTTTAGTACCAGTCAGTACAAACACACGGTCCAATTTCACCTCGTTGTGGCTAATAGTATGATGTCTTAAAGAGTTACAACTAAGCTAATTTTTGCTTTAACAAGTTAAAAAGAAAAAAAAAATACAAGCAAGCAAACCTTTTGTGATGAACTTCTCAAGTGGCTTCTCCTGATTCTGGTCTTTGTCAAACGTCATGGCAACTGCGGTCACAGAGACCTAGCATGGGGACATAAATATATAAATACTTTTCCAATCAGTTAACAAGATTTTAGTTAACCGGGTTTGGCTTAAAACATCTCACCTGAACAAGCTCTTCTTCTGGAACTGCTACTGTGAAGTTGAGATGACAAAGACAGCAGGGAATCATGGAGCGCAACTTGAAGTAAAAACTCTGAAACAAACAGGAGAGCAGCACAGAGTGACATAACTGTTTCAGAAAAATAAACATTTGCCACTGGATAGATGAGCAGAGGCTGCTTACTTTTAGCAGATTCTCACAAAGGTCAGTGAATATCTTGTTTAAGCCTTGGTTGGTTAGATTGGTATTGTTCAGCCTAAGGACTCTAACTGATGTAAACATCTGTAACACATTAGGACAGTGTAAACTCAGGAAATGGCTCCAGCTTTCTGTGAATATGTTTAAACTGCAGCTGCACCTGTACTGCTGTAGTCCAGTTATAAATCCCAGGCATAGTCTCTGTGTTGCAGCTGTAGAAACCTGAAGACAAGAGAAATGAACCCAGTTGAAGCTTTAACTGCGTCAGGGGGAAATGCGCTGCGCATGTCTGATATAGCTAATATAGAAACGATGAAATGTATGAACGAACCAGACGGTGGAGATGCATCAGTGAGGAGAGAGTGGATGTCCTCCACAGCGTCTGTGTCATCAATCTGTGGACAACATAGCAAATAGAAACGGTTTTAACCGCGATAAGCGCAAAAACGTGTGTAAGTTTGTACATCAGCACACCTCTAAGACAAAGGCATCCTTCTTCCCATGTGACAGATCTAGTTCTGAGAGTTCGTCCGAGCTTTCTGAGTGGGAGCGAAAAAGTCTGGACCGCTGCCTCGGCTCAGGGATTGGAGAACCCACCCCTTCCTCCGTCAGCTCCTGCAAGCAAAGAGACTACTGAAGCAGCTCACATCGGTCACAACTCTAAAGACAGTAAAATTACTACATTAGTAGCACACTCACACTCCCCTTGTGCAACTTTATTGATACAAACATTCTAAGACTTAGGTGAGAATGGACTGAGTTGAGTAGATGGTTATACTACAAATACATTACAGAGATATGGGGTGTTAAGAGCTGTTACAGCAAAGGTGACCTAGTATTGGGATTAATTGAGGGAAAAAAATTTGCCATGCTGTACTGGAGCTCACTATCTGACATGCTCTGTACCATGTTTGTGCTGCAGAACACCTCTGGGTCCAGGGCAAATAATTTCTTTGATGATGAGTGGGGGGAAAGAGGAGGAAATTGAGCATGAGCCGGGAAACATCAAAAACATGAAGGACAGTGGGTCCTGAAGAACAGGTTGAAGACCTCTGCTGTTTTTCTTTCTTTATTCTTTCTGTATTTCAAACCAAAATTCAAATCCACCTCCATCTAAAAGAAAACTCTTAACACTTGCCCCCCAACCTTGTTATACTAAAAGAACATGCAGTCTGAACAGTTTACTCAAAAGGAACAGCAAAGTAATGCCAATAATTTCACACTTTTCATACAAAAGCATCATTTACCAAAATAAGGCCAAAACATTTACTATAACAGAAATTCTTTAATGTTAACAGCCACTATCTCTAGATATTTACCACCTGTCAGTCGAAGACGGCAAATAAATGAATGTACATAAATTATATGTGTGACTGACTGTTTAAAAAATATGAGTTAACTTTAAATTCCTTGAACTGCATATCTCACCGGAAGGTTTATTTGGTAGAGCTCTTTGTTCTTGGCAATGCTGTCATTGATTTTTTTCTGGATAGTGGAGATATGCTGCTCGTTGTTCAGGTCCCCAGGAGTTTTCCCAGCGATCTGGATCCCTCCTGGTGTAGGCAGAGCCATCAGGTAAACTCCTGTAGCGGACTGAGGAAAGACATTTTTCATGGATTGGGCTTTATCTCACAAACTTGTTTTTTCCTACTATTTCAACTGTTATTTTGTAAACCTACAGCCAGACCCAGGAGCATGTTTTCTCCGACGCTGATTTGTATGTGCAGACCAAACAGAGCATTCATGCTCCTCAGTTTCAGTTTGTTCATCAGCTGAGTGTGTAGCTCGTATTCCATGAAGGGAAGCAGGTTTGAGATGGCCGTTGCATTCACTTCTCCCTGGGTTTTCTTCTTTAGACGACACAGTCTAGAAGACAGCAACAACTGAGATTTAACATGGTAACTCATTGTAGACTAACAATAGTTATGCTTAGTGTTATGAAACCCGCTTTGTCTATACCTGAACAGAAATAAATAAAACAGGGACATAGTCCTATGAGATGACTTTCAGCTATCTAAGAAATATTAGATACTTTGGGTGAAAAGGAATTTAGCTTATTTTTAAATAATCAATATTTTTTAAAACAATAAACTACATCTCAGTGATCAAAACATGCTTTTACTGCTTTTATTATCAATTATAACCAATGAATGGGGTCACTTAATTAACTCAAATGAGTTAGGCTTTGATTTTGAAGGATGTTTTATTTGATTCAACTTGGTGGTTATTTGTTCAGTAATAACTCCTAAAGAAAATTCCCATTATTTTTCAAAATAATTCAAAGAGAGTGTTTTTATTTATTACCTGGCCTGAATAAGGCAGCCCTTTCCTGTGACAGCTGCTTCTGGCGGCAAGTCAATAGTTGTGAAAAGCACATCAGGAACCTTGAAAGAAAACAAAAATAAGTTTTCTGTTTAACAAAGATACACTGAAAAGTCAACTATACTATAAACAAGCGCAATACTTGTTCTTCATGCATTGTATAAGCTACCTTCTGTCGTCTGCACTGGTAGCAATACGCGAGCTGAGCAGGAAACGGCATGTTGAGCTCATCATATGGGATGTGGCAGAAGCCACATGTTGGGGGTGAAGGCTCTTCAAACCTGCCAAAAAAGCCAAACCACATAACCTCAGCCTCTGAGATGGAACAGCCGCATAATCAATCACATACAAGAACTAAAATCAACCTGTGGTCAGTGCTTCCAAAGTCGAGGCATCCCTCGCGCATATATCGAGGATTCAAGATGGCTGCTGTGCCCGAAGCTGACAGAATACACACCTCTTCACTGTCTCAAGGAAACGCCATGGGATCAAAACAAAAGTGGAGAAATATATAAGACCAGAACTTTAAAATAACGTTAAACCTGTATTTTTCATACAAGAATTATAAAAAGCAGTTTTTCTAATTTTATGCTACATACCAGATGCTTGTGTTCTCACTGTACCCTATAACAGCATGGCATCCAAGAGCTTTGGCATGTGATTTGATTTCCTGGCGTATTTCCTCCCACCAGGCATCGCGGGTTTCTGGTTCATCTGCAAAGCACAACATTGTGAATTAATCAGATTTTAAGAAAGTTTTTCTAAATCAGATGATTCTTTATAAACTTGACGGTACACTGAGATCTTCATATGAATAAGTCAGGCTAAATAAAGAATGAAAGAAGACTGCCTCACAACTTCCAAAACACTTACTCCTTAGACTTATAATGAAAAAATATACACCCAACAGTATGTTTTGGGTACGGTGATTTGTGAGTTAATTGATGTATCAATTCAAAGCAAGCAAAATCAATTGTCATTTTGTAAAACAAAGTGACACTGAGAATGATATAATTAGAGGATGATAAAAGCAATGGAACAGATTCGATTATATAAGAAGTCAGAGACTCTAAAAACTCGTGAACTCAAACATACATGTATTTTGCGGCTGTGAAGGCACTGAAAAACAACATGCCAGCTGAAGAAGAAGTAAAACAGGGTGCCAGAAGTGTAGAACTTTCCCCATTGGCAAATGCGTTATCAAGAATTAATCATAAGGTTTCTGTAGTCTTGTGAGGCTTCGCTTCCAATCACCTCAGGTTTTGATCTAAAGAATGTAAATGTTACACATCGAGAAATTGACCTCACTCGTAATTAGTGAACAAAAAAAACATGAAGGAACCTATAAAAGAGTACTTGGCTGCACCCTATTACTCCCTAGAAAGGTAACATGCTGATGGAGCCCCAAAAAGGAAGTGGAACTGACCCGTTCAGTGAGATGGGACAGAGGAATAAACAAAAGGGAAAAGAAAACGTGATCAAACAGAAGAGATGAAGAATGACTGATGGTCAGGCTTCAGGCCCATAGCATGGGTTATTTTCAACTAGCAGCAGCAGCATGTCAGACACGTACAGGCTCACCAACGTGCACGCTCAAGACCATGTGCACGTTCATGGCCAGAAAAGGGCCATATTCATTCACTCGAGTCCATCAAATCTTGTTTTTAAATCAGATAATTGTATTGCTCAGCTTCCTCCATTTCCCAAGCTCACCTCTTTTTCCTCCACTCTCATCATTCATACCCAGATCCAGTTTGATATGTCCTCGTATGGCCCACCCTGCCCCACCCACCTAATTCATCTGCCTCAAAACATTCGTTTATCACTCCTCTCTCGCTCTCAGTATGAATACGGCCCAATGAGTCAGGGAGGCACGTGCCCAGTAGGTGGCTCTTTGTCACCAAGTAAACCTCCTTTGGTCTCGTCAGGTTGGACCATGATGTTGTTTCTGGAGGTGTAACATACAGCGCTGGGACAACGTCAAGGAGGGGCTGCAGCTCTAATGTGCGACATGATGAGCTGGGTGTGGTTGGAGACAGCCAGGCCAGGTTGGATGGAGCAGGGTGATGACACAAGAGCATGCTCAGCTCAGCACACACTCACACGGAACAGAGAGAAAGAGGAGGATGGCAGCTCACTGAATTCATTCATCTATTTTGGCTATTGTTGAACTCATTTAAGAATATTCATATCGGCTTCTAAAATAATGTTATATTTTACTGTTCAGTTGTTGCAGAAAAGGCACAACAGTTTTAACTTCACTGAGCCACCATCACTCTTGTGGGTGAGAGCAGTAAAAGGGGGGAAAAAATACCTGCAGTGACACTATTCCAGTCTAGCAGTTTGTATGAGCGCGTGTTACCCAAGGCTGGGCCAGAACACACCGTTAGTACAGAAAAAGAGAGAAAAGGAAAAGAAGAGATAGTCTAACAAACAAGCACAGCACAAAAGAAGCACTCCACAGTCACTATGCAAAGACAAAATACAGTCAGGACGACTGAAACGATCCGAAAAAAGACTGATGATGAAAGGAGGAGAATAGAGATGTTAAAAAGCATAAGGAATTGCTAAAATTCTAAGAATGAAGGGTAAGAGAATCTTTATACGAAACAGAGCATGCAGTAAAAGTCTAATTCTAGTCGAGGCTACTTTTTTTACACTTGAGCTTTTTATGTAAAAACAAAAAAAACATGATTACATATTAATGTAATATGCATAGAGCAACAGTCTGCAAAGCTCTGACAATTACATATGATGAAGGGGAGAAAAATAATCACTACAATACACAAAAATGGCAGCTTTTCTACATAATGAAGGAAAAACACACTAACAAACAACATTAGTGTTCAAATGTTTTGCATCTATCCTGAAGTGTAACACTTTGAAATAAATGTGTGCATCTTTTATAATATTGTGACTGTATGCAAAGAGAAACAAAGCATAAGCGTCGACAACACAGTCAACACAGAAACAGAAAGCCGATTTACACACTAAAGATGAGAAAGAATACAGAGGATGGACCGTGACTTCACCATTATTGCCATCTACAACCAAGGCCACCAGGCAACAGACTGGAGACATGCACTACAACTGTACCCGTTTACAACCTCCATCACACAATACAGTAAATAACACAAGCACATACACACATCACTTGACCAGGAGAAACACATACAAAGCCAGTCAAAACATGAGGTGAAAGTTGCCCCAGTCTACGTGTGTGACACGGACGGGAATATAGCATCCCACCATTTTTTTCCCCATTAAAATGTTCACTCATCAATGCAAGAGCAGCTTTCACCTGCTTCAGGGCTTGTACGTGTCTTTCTTTCAAAATCTTTGTTCCCTAACCAATCTAACAGAACCTTTTACAGAATAACTGTGCAACACAAGAGGATAATGAGCAGCACTGACTATCAGCCTGTATTAATAACACCAGACACTCACTCGAGACACTCAGTTGGTGGAGGAGCGCACTCACATCTGTTCACAGGACAACAAACGAGCTACTGTACGTCTCTGTGTTTCTGAGGGCACTGAACTCACCAGGGTTGTGGATGCGGTCCAGCAGTTTGACAGAGCGAGCACTGACGACTCCACCAACATGAACCAGGAAACCAGGTGGAAAGGAGGTCAAGGTGAAGAAAGGGAACTCCTGCTGACAGAAAACAGATTGGTTAGTTTTTGAAAAAAAAAACAACAACAAACGGACCGTTTTAAGGTAATTGGATAATCATATTTAACAAGGCCCTCTGAATTATAAAGTAAGGTCCACGGTTTTAAATTTCTGGGTCATAATTAGGATCACTAGTCTGTTTGGAAGGTAAAGAAACCAAGAATATCTGCAAAATATTTAAACCCCATTTTTATTTTAAATTATACAAAGAACAGTTTTAAAACCAAAGCCTTGTGGGTTATTTTAATCCTGGGGCAACAGGAGAAATACATGAACACAGTAAACAAACAAACAAATAAATAAATAGAAGAAAAACAGTCTGAATGACTGTAATATAACTTGGATAAACACTATTCTTTAAAACCAAAGGCTTCCTCAGTGCAACATGACTGGAAACCCCCACTTACTTTCTGAGTGTTTTGTTAGCACTACATTTAATTTACAGGGTTTAAATGATTTGCCACTCGTGTTGTACTTTTATTTATATTATTTATATTAGATGACAGCATACCAGTGATGGCAGAAACAGTGTGCATCATGTGTGGACTTGGGTGACAATAGTGCTGGGTAAGTGTGAACATGCAGTAAAAACTCAGTGTGATCAAGAACCCACATGCAAATTACAACAAATGATATTCTGCACTTGCTCTGTATTAAATAACATTTGTACAACAAATAAAACAAAAATACATGTAAAAGCTCAAGAGGTTGGTTCAATAAAAATAGGGTGTTCAAAGGTCTGGGAGCTGAAAGTAAAGAGCAAAGCAGTTTGTGGTTGCGGATCGGTAGTATGGCGTACACGTTTCTTCTGTTAACTATATGGATGGCCGCCTTTCTGTCTTGAGCCAAACATGACGCAAATTCATGCATTCATACACAAAAAAGCTAAAAATGGACAGTGGCTTGGTGTCACATCTGCACAAAACAGAAGGGAAGTTATGATTTCCAACTGTGCAGACAAAATATGAGATGAATGGTTCAGATGAGCAGACATCAGGCAGGACTAACATCTGTATTATTAAATGTATTTTAGTCACAAATTCAACTAAAATTTGTAGTGTGATGACAAGAATTATGTGATGAGAATAATGTTTTCATTCCTATTGCAGATGGGCAAAATCAATACCAAACTCTGGAAAAGTAGTCAGAAATGTAACAGGGGTTCACACGCACATCCCTTCATATTTGAAGAGAACACAACTCTTAGCTTCTGGTCCACTCCCAAACATGAATGTAACTCAATCAAGGTGTGGTGAGAGCAAAATGAACAATCTGCCATGTTGCTCAGCCCACAACTACCCTTTCTCGAAGCTACAAACAGAAGAGGAGCGTCAGGTTAGGAGTTGGCTGAGATTAGGTGGTGGCCATCAGTTCGGTAAGGGTGTTGTTGGGAGGGAAGGTGGGGAGAGAGTGAGCGTCACACTGATGGGACATACCCTGATGTTTAACAATGACCCAGAGGAGGATGCTCCCTGAGTAGCACAAAAGGTCAAAAAGGACAGAAAAAGGGAATATTACATGGTCTTAGTCAGACCCATACCCACTTATACTTTCTCAGTACAAATAAAACTTTTACAAGGATTGAAGTTGTGTGAAAAGTATTGTAACCCAGCATTTTTATTTTCCATTTACGTACTAAAAATAGAACATAATTGCTTAACTTCACTATGTATTAAACAACACACAGAAGAACTTGGGACACTTAAAATAAATATAGAATAGCATTATTGATTAAAAAAGCTAAAATGAACAGCTAGAGTGAGAAGGTTGTTGTAGCAACTGCATTTGATCAAGGTTACCTCCCCTTAAAAGTTTTTTCAGCATGTTCTTCTGCGTGGGGACCGTGCAAAAGACCCAGAACTTGCTGGTTGGATTATATATCCTCTCTAGCCCAGGGATGCCCAACTGTCTGGGGATTTAATTTGCACAGTTTTCTTCTCGTCTTCAACTTCCACTTTCCCTTTGCCTCAGTATGGCAAAGGGATGTTTAAGTAACAAACATTCTTGTTTGATAGATTTTGCTTCTCATTTTCAAAAGTTGTCATTTGCAGACATTTCAATTAGTTTGAAAACCAACAAGTTATACATTAAAGTTTGTAATTATCTACAGCTATATTATTGTTAAATTAGGATACCCCGGGACACCCAGCTCCTGCACAAAAAAGAAGAAAGTCCTGTGAACAGATGTGTGAGTAAGTGTGAGTGTTCAGTGTCACCATACCCTCTGCTCGAGAGCGGTCTGCGTCTGTTGTCTGAGCAGAGTCTTCAATGGCCCCGCCTCCTTCCCAGCACTGCCCCCACTGCCCATTCCTGATCACAGAACACAAACTGGTTTAAGCTCTGAGAATGAATGAATAGTCACTGTGACATTAAAGATTTTACAACACATTAAGTATAAGTGACTTTTAAATCTTAAAATTTAAATTGTGAATAAACCTGCTGCATTCTCATCCCTGTCCAGCTAATCCTAACCTACATTTCTAGTCTCAAACCACATGCTGGCGTCGGATATTCCAGAAAAACTGGATTTTGGGCAGTTTTACCACACATGCTGAATTATTATTTCTAACAACACCATTCAGGAGGATCTGGGTGTGAATAGTTCTGCTTTAAACCAAGAGAGCTGCCAGAACTCTTTACTGTTATAAGACTCTGTTACTCGATGGCACACAGCAGTCCTACTATACCGGAGGCTGCCAGCAGCAGGTTCTCGGTGAAGGACACGCTCTTTCTCAGCAAGGCAGAGTCTGAGCGGGTGAAGAAGGGAGGGGGCGGGGTGGTCGCTCTGGGAGCAGAGCCGTGACCACAGCCCGCTGGGCCCGAACCAGGAAGGGACAGAGTGTCTGTCGAGAGGATGGGGGAGCTGGGGCAGAGGAAGATCCCCGGTCTGCATCTCAGTAACTGGGGGTCCTCTATCCAGCAGAGAAACAGATAGAAGGTGCACAGAGAAAAACAGATACAGTGAGAATGAACAGAACAATGAAGGGAGAGGGCAGAGGCACAACAGAGGGGCAACAAGGACAAAGTGAACACAAATAAAGAACAAGATGAAACATGCAAAGGAGGGAGGCTCCAGTTATTCTACTTTAGGCAGTGGTCTGGAATGGCATGACTGATCCCTGTAAGATGTAGTTTCATGTCATAAAATTGCTTTATGAACTAAACGTATGAATCAGTTCTTAATGTGTAAAGCTTCATATTCTAAAATGACTGTGTTGTAATGACTACAAAAAGTTCTTTCAGTGAACAAAATATCTTTCTCACGTTTATGAAACAAACTGTTATAAGTTTGCGTTTGTTATGTCGACATTCCAAGAGTATATAAGTCAAAGTAATAGCAATGAGAATATAAAAAAACAGGGCATCCCTAAACAAAGGATGATAACATTAGTTGAGCCCAGAAATATTTGGCTGTCTGAATAATTACATAAAACAACTTTAGGTTTTAAGTTCATGCATTCAGCTTCAATTTGAGAAAACGCATAAATCTACAGAATTGTTCATATCTTTATTAAAACAATGCTTTGCCAAAGACTTAAATCCAAAGATCCAATTTAAATTTGCTTTGTGTCAACACAAAACTAGTTTATTCCTTCAGGTCTTATGTCTGATTAATTCAAATTCAGTATTTTTAAACTCTTTCTTTAAAAAAGTAAGTCACAGGAACTAAATTAAAAATGAACAAGTAAAGCAGATAAATAATAAAAAATAACTAGTAAATAAAAAATGAAAGACCTTAAGAAAGCCTGGTGAACTGATCTAGAAACACCTCAAAAGAAATTTGGCTGATTAAAAAAATGAGGGGCATAGCTAAATATTAGGAGGTATCCAATTATTTCTAGGCCTAACTTGTTATGGTAAAAGTGAAAAAGTAAAATGGGGGACAAAGACAAACAGATGATGAGAAAGAGGAAGAAAAATACTGGAAAAGTGAAAGGGGAAGAAAAGAGGATTGAGAGACTGCAGACTCAAATCTAAAAAGGTCTGGAGGCAGCTGCAGAAAGAGGGTTCTCTGGGATAACTGATGCTCAGAATTTGAATAAACTCATTCCCGAGTGAATAAACAATATAGGCTCAACACAAAAGTGACCTTAGAGCAATAACAGCCTCCTCTTGAGACACAATGTTTCCATCACCAAACTATAAAAGGGAACATAGAGATCTGGTGCATCTCGACATTAAAAAGCCCATTTTATAGTTTGTCATTTTCTTATATTGTATTAAAACAAAGACACACCAGTTCACTGGAGACAAGTGGGATGCAGGGAATGGCAACATAAAGACAAAATATTATTCACAATAACATGAGAATAAAGTCAAGCTTTTAAAAAATAGAAAAAATGAATTCATATACAAAATAAACAAATAAATAAATGTCACCATAGCAGCACCATAAAATGGAGTTAGGAGTAAGGAGGGTTGAGAATGGGCGAGGGGGGTGGGCAGAGTTCTCTTACCCGTCTTAGGCGTCAAACTGAGGTCTGTGTCTGATGACGAGGACTGGCGGCTGCACGGCTTGGAGGGAGAGAAGGGGGGAGGAGAGGAAGAGGAGGTGGGGAGGGATCTGAAAGGGGTAGGCGGGCCGGAGGACACGGGCAGATCCTCAACAAATACCGGCCTGCCAGGAGAACATGACACACAGATACACACACACACACACGTACGCACGCACGTCAGTCACCGCCTCACCCTCTGAGCGTCTTGTGCGTGTGCATATGTGCAGTGTTGCTCCTAAGTGGGAAGGTGACTTTTTAAATGTGTGACATGTTTGCTTTGGGTGCAATGTGATCAATGTGGTACAGATGGATGGGAATAAAAGAAAATACAAAGGCAAGCATGTGAGGCAAAGGAAACTCACACAGAAAGATGCACACACGTTTCAAAAGCAAAGTGGGAAAAAAAAAAAAAAAACACAAAAAGGTCAAACTTAGATGATGACAAGTTGAAGCATGTGTCCCATTAGAGAGAAGCAAAGGTCAATTGAATGTAGAGCAACTGCAGAAAGGGGCTGTGATGCAACTGAGAACCCGGCTGTCCATCATTTAATAACTGGATAAAGTCTTAAATGACCATTTACTACTTTCTCCAAGTGTGCAGGATTGTGCCTTCCTTCTTTGCTCTGTTCTACAGAAAGGAAAGTGTCCATACTCCCAACAATAAGCTCTCCCTTTCCACTTTCCTCTAACACATCACCATAAGGTCTTTGCATTTCAGAATTTGTGCAATTCTTATGAACTGATCTCCTTCCCTGCCTCTGCGTACCAGTGAAGATGAGTGTGGGAACAGAGACAGAGAAGTTCTGGGACAGCCTCTGGGAGCTGCAGGCTGAATGCACTGGGCTGTTGTGGGTGGAACGACATCCATGGGTAAGGGGAGACCTGGGCCGATCAGCACACAGAGAGAGAAAGAAAGAAAGAGAGAGAGAAGACGCAGGAGCGGTTTGGACATAAGTGAGAAATGTCCCAATCTGAATGTCGGCAGAGAGGAAGAAAGATGCACACAGAAAAAAACACAACATTGCAGTCGAGAGGGGAAAAAAAGAGGAAAAAAAAAAGGAAATGAAAAGCATAAAGTGAGCTGATTTTTGCACCCACTTTTTGTCCTGTTATTTTATTCAAGTCATATAAAGGCAAAAGAAAAATCATGCACAGAGCTCAGCTTAAGATTTTAGTGATACAAAACAGAGATGAAAACAACAGAAGGTCAGCCTAAGGCATTTTTAAAAACAATTTATTGTGAATACATAACAAGCCTGACATATGGGCATGGAGGGGAATCAAACCTTCTGGTCCCAAGTGGGCTGCCCTACCACTGCATCACAGCCATATACTATAGTAGGTTCTGTCTGTATGTCTGTCTATAATCCAGACAAAAAATATATATGTTTTGTGCTTTAAATTTTAATATATAATTCCCATATTGATTCAGCACTTCTTAAAATAGTCTTTATTTTACCAAATTTAATTTATTGAGCCAAATATTGTAAAACTATACTCAAAATGATTAAGGACATTTTGTCACTGAATAAAGCAAAATATTTTGTTTCTGGCAAAAATCAACAGTAGATCCTGGTTAAAGGTCTGAAAAATGTTTTTAAAAAGGTAATAATAGTATTTTACTTGATTTTATTAGTATCTATTCTCCTTGATAAATCATCAAAAAAAACGTTGCTTTTCAGTTTGCAAAGTATCTCAAAACTATCATCAGCAAGTGTTTTCATCCCTGATGCAGGCATTCACTTATATACAATCAAAAGCTACCATGCAGCTGCAGTTGTGCTTACAGAAGTAGAAGCAAAAATCACAAATCAGCTACTTAGTGTTGGAAGAACAAAACTAAAAAAAGGGGAGACACTGTCCAAAGCAGAGCAGAAGACATGCTGGATGCTCATTACAACACAAAACATGCCGAGGCAGCGGCAAAAGCCATGCAGGAGCAGTTTAAAGGAGCAAACAAGGCAAGAGGGAGAGGGGCCTGAGGATGGTTGTGTGTG
>JAVKLF010000011.1:10730758-10748087 GCA_034783495.1 Millerichthys robustus | reverse complement strand
TGTGTGCTAAAAAGGAAGTAGTTAAGTGGATGTCAAAGGAAAAAAACTGTCAGACACCAACACACCTGCAGCAGATGAATAGTACCAGAAAGTCACGTCTTTTAAGAAAAAGAGAAAATTACAGACCTGATAGTGGATATGGAAGATGCATTATCCTTCAGTACTGTATGTCAAGATGGTACCTCTTTGGAGATCAACTTGTTTGTCCTAAATTTATCGGTTCGTATTTTGCATAGATTCAGCTAAAGAAACTGTAACAAATTAGTATTTGTGTAAGATGCAAAAATGCCCTAAAGATGCTATTTTCAAAAAATGTTCTTTATGTGTAGACACAAGTTCTAACCTTGGGTTTGGCAGCTTTGTTATGCCTGAATTATTTACAGATCAGAGATAAGTGGTTTAATAAACAAATGCATTTCTCTGAAAGTGCTTAGGTGTTGAACTAAAAGTAGATGAAAAAGCAGCCAGAGCACCCCCAAAAAACTTTCAAAGTGGCCCTAAAACCTGTTAATCAGACCACTTGAAATTAAAAGAAATAAGGGATGACTGAAGTCTTTTGTATAGTTATGTATATCTACATCATCTTTTTTGTGACACAAGTAGTGACTTTAATAAATAATGAACTTATGTCCCATATGCATAACTATTTCTTTTCCTAACATTTAATCTTTTTTTAAATGAGGAAAGAGGCTTTTAAATTAAATTAGTTTCTCCTTGTTTATCAGAAATGTGAAGGAAAGGCAGATGGAGATAAAGAACACTTCTGTAAGATGATCTCTGTGACCCTGAGAGAGGACTACGAGATCAGATGATTTCCTGTTCATCTATAGGGAGAAAATATAGACCAAGTCCTGTTGACTAAAACAGGTACAGCCTTGGTAAAGTTAAAACATTAACAGGATTTTATGGTTCATTGTATTTTATTGTCAACTGTTGTTGTTTATTAAATTTTGTGTTATGAACCTTTATTTTGTTGCCAGTTTTGGTCAGAGAACTCTTGTATAGAGTTCTAATCTCAATGTGTTTCTCCTGGTGAAATAAAGGAAATGAATACAAAAAACATGTACACAGGATTGTATAAAAGTTTCTGCCATGTGAGAAAAAATGTGGTCAAGTGAGAAAGCATGAGCAAAGTTGTTTATTTGATCAGTTTTCATTGCAAGTGAATGAACCCAAAGTCCTGGTGCGATCACACTTTAACCTTTTAACAACAGCATTTTTTTTACCCATCTACTCAGTTTTTATATGAACTTGGCAGGTAATTTGTCTCAAATATCTTGGAGAACTAATGAATTATATGGTTATCTTTGACCCTCCGGCTGCCCTTGGGCCAAGGCGTTCTGATTGAGCATTGCATGAACAAAAGCAGCGCTTATGTATTTTAACGACCTCATTTTGTTGTGCTGCCTGCCTGTGACCTAAAACTACCCCACCTTGGTAACAGTTTATTTCTCATCCCGTTTTGTTGCCTCCTACAGCGGTTTGTTTTTCCAGGTAATGAGCACGTTTTCAGTTAATATTCGAAAATGATCATAAGCAGAAGTTTGGTATAACTTAGTGGTTCCCAACCTGGGTGGGCGCCAGAGAGCACAGGGGTGGGGTGGGGGCTTAACCAGGTCTGCTCAGAGGTTGTGAAAATATCAACTTCTCAACAAAAATGTGCCCCAAAACAAGTCAATTTGAATAACTAAAACTTTAACTCTTCTTTTTCTTTTTTCCAAAAAAGATTTGTTCACATTATTATTCTATTATTTTGTCTAAACCTGTCCTAGAACAGCAGCTTAGGAACCACTGGTATAAATGATTAATCACAAATTAGATTGCAATTCCTACAAAATTACTGAAATTGTTTAATTGTATAAATAACACTTGATGTCATTTGAGGGCATTTAGGAATGTAGGGCCACTGATTAATTTTTCTTTTACAAAATTAACCTGGCTATGTGTGTTTTGGGCTTCTCTGTTGTTTTTGCGTGTAGGCAAAGCAGAAAAGATAATACTAAAACAAACAAAAATCACACGCTGTTTATTGTATAATTACAGTTTATTATATCCTTCTGTCAAGACAAATCAAGCAGTGACTTTTCTCAACAAAGAAACTCAAAAGCTTGTCTTAAAATTAGACATCTAATTAAATTTTTGTCCCTGTAGGCATCATTTACTAAAATGAACAGCTTATGCACATGTATTTGTTGAGTAATCAATTTTTTTTAACTGTGTTTGAGAACAATACAGAAATTACAAGCACAACACTAAGAAAGAAAGAAAAAAGTACAAAGCCAATGCTTCCAAAGAAAAAAAAAAAGAACAGTCCTGTACCCAAGAGGTTTTAAGAGAGCTCCATGTTTTAAGCTGAAAGTGGCTCAAAGTCTGAGAGCTAGTCCAGGTTTATTACTCTGCCAGTCCACAGTGCTGCTACGTACATACTTTAGGACACAGGCACTAACATTCAAACACACCAGATCAACACACACAGCCATCACTGCTCTAGGATCTGATCAGTAGGTCCATAAGTGGAGGCTTAGATGGATAGCAAAAATGAGGAGGGCAGTAAGACAGAAGGTGATGCAGGAGAAATGGATGGTCTAGCCCTTTATGGGTGAGGCGGTTAGAAATTTTGCACGCAACATCTGGGATGCTCTTTTGTTCCAACTCACTTCTGTTAAATCAACATGCACAGTTCCAAGCTGTGGGCTAAAAGGGTTCAGAGCCAGGGTAATGGCACTCGATTCATTTAATAAATCCATATCCCACAGTGCCATCAGCTGAAGAAGCCCCACTCACTCAGCTAGCTGCCACACCAAAGAGCTCGGACACAACGAAAGGCCAAAGACACGCCCAAGGTCAGTGCTCTTAGCAACTCTCAGACACATTTTATACATACATACACACACACAATCACACCTCAGAACACAAATGGCCAGTTATAAAATTCTAATTACAGTTGAATCACACAAAGGTCACACCTTCATCTACGCTTTTGCTTCACTCGCTGTTTCCTTTTCTCCATTTTCCACCTCCATTTCTTCATCACCGTTCTCTTTGCTATCAGTCTTCACCTTCTCTGCTTCTTTCTGTTTGTGGATGAAAAGAAAAACAAAGATCAGCTCCTTCTCGTTCAGTTTCCAACCTGCTGATAAACACGCTTTTTGCTCCCTCTAGTGGCGATCATGAAGCAAGACTGCCTTTACCTTTGAATCCCTCTCTGCAAATTTTTGGAACATGTTGGCATAGATGAGTTTGTCCTTCTCGTGCTGCTCTTTCATACGTTTATAACACAAGAGCACCTGGAAGGACACTAAGACGTAAGCCCAGGACATTTTCAAACATAAACAGGATCAGCCGAAACAATTTATTTTAAAAAATGACCCATCTCTAGAAAGATTTTCAATGCAACCGTTTCTTTACAAAGATTATCATACACAAAAATAGGAAATATAATCTGTTACCTGACTCTTTGCAGCCTTGTTGGCAGGGTACAGCTGAACAACTCGCTGGAAGTCTTCTCTCGCACGGTCAAACTCTTTCATACAAAACAGCGCCTCCCCTCTTCGGAACAAGGCTTTCTCATTGGAGGAATCAATTTCCAGTGCCTGTAAATAGAACCTGATTAAAATCTTACAATCTACAGTTAAAGAATGAAACCACGTTTTACAAATTTGAAACGTTACACGATTCCCATTTGCATAGTAAAATTTAAAATACCTTGTCACAGTTTTCTAAAGCTTGGTTTGGTTCCTGCAGTTTAAGGTAGCACATGGCCACGTTCAGGTGTGCAGCTAGCCGCAACGCTTTTGCTTTCTGTTCATCCTCTTCTGACAAGCCAGACTCATGCTCCAACCAGGAAACAATCCTTTTGTACTGAACAGATGCTTGCTTGTATTTTCCCTCCTGTTAGAAACAACCAGTTGGTCAAAAGTCACAATACAGTAGCAAAACAGGCTCAAATTCAAGACAAATTCAAGCCCTAGCATTCCTTGAAGTGATGCAGATCACATGGTGTCTTTGATGGAAGTGTTTTAGACTAAGGTAAACTTATGCTGAGAAATGAGGAAGCTCTGGACATTTTAGTCATTCTTGAAAACTTGATTATTTACAATCTTGTGATATTACAAATGGTCACGATCAGAGTACGAGCTGTGAATGACACTGAACTACCGCATCAAATCTTTGCTCAGTAAATGTAAAATCAATTTCAATTTATTCAGCGTTTCTGCAAAAATCAGCCAATCCGATTTAATGCTTTTGAAAGCCAATTTAAATGACATTTTTAAAACATTTTTATGCCATCGACAACACATAACGATTACACTTTTTAAAAATTTGTTTTGCAGTTAAAGACGAAGTTATGTGCCTTAGTTTGCACGCTTTTCCTTTCAATTCCAATGTATTGAAGGGAGCATCATGGAACCAACAGAACAACCACTGGCTGTGGCAGACATCTTGAATCAGTTTGACTTCAAAGTGTAATCAGTTGGCAATGTAACTACAATAGTTACTTTTCACAAGTTTCAATAAAATTCAGCCAAACTTCCATGAGCTATTTTGCTAATGCTACAGACAAATAAACACATAATCACAGCAATAAAGGAATGTGCTTCTTTAAGACATACCTTAAAATACTGTGTTCCTTTCTCTTTGACAATAGCACTTTGCTCCAGCTTTTCTGTAGTGTTCATTTCCCATGACTCTTTCGACTAATAAAAAAGTAAAGAAGAGGAGAAAAAAAGTTAGGTAAACAAAGGCTATTCAACACCTACTGTTAAGCTGCTGCATAGCTCCAGGATCCGCTTACCTTCTCAAAGGCTGTCAGCTTTATCTTGTATTTCAGTGTTGCTCCACCAGGAATGTTATACTTTTCACTTCCAGCATTTCCAAAGCCATATCTGCAAACCAGGAACATTGTTGCTCTTCAGTGTATGAAAGTCCGACTACTGCGAAATCTAAAAATGTCACTTTGCTCGGGCAACAAGACTGTTTTTAATCAGTCATGCCAGAATATTAATGCTGATTTTTTTTAAACCACTAAGAAGAGATAACAATCCATGATGTTTTTTTCATCAGAGTAACTCTGGATTATTCTCTGACAGGACTTCACTACAATAAATAAGGTAAAGGTTAGATAAGAAACTCGATCATACTTAGACTTGATCATGAAGAGTGCCTCTTCTCCCTGCTCCATAGCCATGATGGATTTCTCCACACCAGCTGGCAAACCAAAACTCTCTCCATCCCCAATCTCAAACTTCAGTTCTCTCTGGTCAAATACACGCTCATCACAGGTACCCTCTACAGTGACTGAAATGTAGAACAAATAAATTATAGAATATCATTAATGATAGACATTGGTGATTTTTAAAATTCATTTTTACCTTTCACTTTTTGAATAATACATTTACTTAAGATTGGATTCCCCCAACAGGATGGTCAATTTAAACTTGGAAAAAAAGCTGCAACTTAACAATCTATGAATAGGTGGCTATCTATTTTTAGATGCATCACAGAAAGACTAATTTAAATAGTTCCCAAAAAATTAAAAATCAATTTTGTTAACAATCAGTTATGCCACTTTAAAAAGAAAAAAAGAGTCAGCACAGTGCAGTTTGTCCTTTAAGTTTTGATGTAGCTGCTGCAGTTGAAACATGTTGCTGTTTTTACATATTTTCTTTGGTAAATCCTAAACAAAACGGGTCTGAATGTAAAAGCTGAAGTTATTCTAACATGACTGTCTTTAATAACAACTTTCAAAAGTTTTAATTCTAAGTGCCTAAATTCCCAGTTAAACATACATGAAGATAATTACATTAGCTTTTCTGTTATGTTTTCAATGTCAAGTTAGCTTCTATGCAAACTGTTGAACAGCCTGTGATTAACAATTTTTGCTCATTATTGTGCACTTTTTATTATGCAAGAAAGTGTATAAGACATTATTTATGTAAAATATATTAGTAATTTCAGTTCGTAAAATTGAATTTCTTTCTCTGTACTTCAGTTACACATTGTTTTGAATATTATTGCAAGCTAAGGCTTACCAGCTGCCTCCTGGTTGTTTGTTCACAAACCCGATACGGTAATTGCAAATATTCAAGATGCATTGGTTATCATTTTATAATTGTATCACAGTCCTTTGAATCGTAATTAAATGATGGAACTGTAAGGGCCTAAAGATTCCCACCACAACCTATTACCCATCATTATTACCTTCAACAACTGCTCCTTCATTGGGCTTGGAATAACCCTCCCCTTTAGTGATAATACGTCGAATGATTCCTCCATCCCCATCTTCTGTTATGTCCTCTCCTCTAAATTCAAACAATTCCACCTTCAAGAGAGTAAGCAGGCAATCAACTCTTGATTTTCCAAGCCAGTAATGGGCTTACACTGAGTTTTCTTAAAACATTTTACCACAAGTACAAACTGAGAATACCTCAAAAACAAGAGTGGCATTGGGAGGTATCTTTGGTGGGCTGCCTGCAGATCCATAGGCATACTCTGGTTTACAAACCAGCTGGCACAACTCTCCCACTTTCATCGTGGCCACGCCAATGTCCCATGCCTTTATCACTTGCCCTAAATAGAGAAAGCATAATCAAGATCAATGTGAGGCTATAACTGATAAATATTAATGCCACTTAGATTTGAAAAAAAAAAAAAACCTTTGCCGAGCTCAAAGGAAAACTTCTCTCCCCTATCTCTGCTGGAGTCAAAGTGTGTCCCATCCAGAAGTGTACCCACATAATGGACCAACACTTTGTCACCAGTCATGGGTAGCTCTGAGCCTGTTCCTTCCCTTTTGATCAGCTGTAAAAATAAAAGACAACAGAAGTTTGTCGTAAAATGATTTACTGATAATAAGCTCTTGAGAGAAAGGGATCATGTACATACACCCTTCAGGGCTTGAGATTGTGCGCCATGAGAGGTTAAAGTGCTCAATCCTGCACGTTTCATTCAAAACTGAAACATGGGCAGCTACAGCATTGATCGGCTCCAGAGATTCTTCTGGAAATGCGGACGGTTGCGAGGCCAATTTTCGACGTCAATGCTTTCTTAGTAATAAATCATCTATGCAACAAATGCAACGACTCAAAAAATAAATACCGTGCAGTGCTGTCAACATTGCGTTTACCTTACTTTAGCTGATCACATCGATGTAGCATGCGACATACTTGCTAAAAGCGGCTAACGTTAGCCTGGCTAAGAGTACCAGAACATGTTTTTTTTACCTTTAAAACGCCTCCATCTCTTTTTGGTGTGATGTCTTCGCCCTCCATTATGTGTTGTCCTCCGCCTGTCTGCTCCTCTGCAGTCATAGTCATGAGTCAAGACTTACCCCTAACCCTACAACGCAGCGTAATCTAAACTAAATGACTGACGATGGCTATCAGCGAATCACGCTAAGTGCAACAAGCAACACCAGCAGGCTTCCAGTCGTCGTGAAAAGCTGTCTGCACTGACGCAACTTTACTGTTATTACTGCCTTAAATAAATGTGCACGATAGAGCGTCGGGATAACTGTGCAAGACCCGCTATAGCCACGCTTAAATCCGACAAAAGATCGTTTCCAGCTCACGTTGCCTCGCTGTATGGCAGCTGACAAGCGTTTGTAGAAAACCAGAGAACTTTCCAGACAGTCTCGAGCGCGACTACTAGCGTAAGTAGCGTTACATGTAAACATAAGCATCTACCGAAAAGGCGGTGCTTAAACAGTAAACCAACTTTAAATAAATATTAAGCTTCATTATAATAAAACACAGCCATCAAAACTTCTTGTTTGCAGTAATGATTAAACAAAATTCAGAGAATTTGCTAGATATAGCCTATTAATAAGTATCTCCCCCCACAAATGTTGTGTCATACAAGAAAACACACACTTCTCTTTGTATCTTGCTTCTTATTGGCCACATTACGTTGCTGTTTCTGTTTGTTGGCGCGATTGTTGAAATGCCGGGAGTTTAACATAAGAAAGAACGATATTTCACATATCTCGTAAGTTTACAACTTAATAAGCGTATCTGTGTATCTTTTGAATGTCAGAGGGCAAAAGTAAAGTAGCTGTATAATAAGAGGACTTGACCCAGTATTGTTTAGGCTGGCTTTGACCGGATTTTAGCGTATGTTTTCTTTTTAAGGCATTGAGATAGCTTGCATCTCCAGGCTATAAATGTTTAGCCATTTTATTTAAACTCGCGTAATGTAATCTTTGAATGAGGTTCTTCTTGTAGGGTTGAGAAGTATGTCGCTTAATCAAAACAGTCCAGTTTGAACTAAATGCGGGCTGTATTGTTTTATTCTTCCAGGTGTATCTCAGGACCATGGAAAACAGGGCCCAGTTTCCATTTCCCTACCAACCCTACAACATTCAGGAGCAGTTCATGCGAGCCCTCTATAGTGCTCTGGACCAAGGCAAAGTTGGCATTTTTGAAAGTCCAACTGGAACGGTGTGTTTAAAGAATCAATACAGAACTTATTCATTCAGCACAATTCACAGTCACATACGATCTGGTATGATCTGTTCAGAATGTCAGTTGTAATCGAGTGTCAGCTACAATCGCACCAAATTTTAGCTTAATATCTGTAAAACTCCGAGTTGTAACAATTTCTATGTTATCTAAGGTCGATTACCTGTAGCGGCTTTTTTAAGGTGGCTTAACTCCAACAGTTGATCAGTTGTGGATGTATGCTGAATCATTACCGTCTGAAGGTTTCATTAAAATCCATCCAGTGGTTCATTAGATATTTTGCTAACAGTCAAACAGGGTTGACTCCACCAATTATTGCAGGAGTTTTGGGTAAAAATGTTGCCCATTTTGTTGTGTACAAAAGTCACACCCATGGAAAAGGCCAATAAGTATGTGTTGGAACTATGTATGATTTTGCATGATCAGTTAGTTCTCAAAGCATAGGTTGAGGAAGAACATCAGCAAGTACCACACAAATCTTTAGCTCAAAATCTGTAAAAACATTTTACTGTTTGCTAAGATAGCTGTGTTATAGTGGCCACGTTGAATTGGGTTGACTCCAAAGTGTAATATGTTGAGGATGTTTCTGCAGTGAATGTATGCTGAAAGTTTCATTAAAACCTGTTTTGTGATTCAAGAGAGATTTTCCTAATGGGACAGACAAAACGGACACTCAAAAACATTATTGCTCTGCCTTCGCCTTTTGTGCTGGACAATAACGGCGAATGTTGATCAATGTCCACATTTTTCTTCAGGGCAAGTCACTGAGTCTCATCTGTGGAGCCCTGAGCTGGCTGACGGATTACGAGGAGAAGAGGAAACAGGAA
This sequence comes from Millerichthys robustus, assembly GCA_034783495.1. Lineage (NCBI taxonomy): Eukaryota > Metazoa > Chordata > Actinopteri > Cyprinodontiformes > Rivulidae > Millerichthys > Millerichthys robustus. Next base: position 10,738,801 of record JAVKLF010000011.1, on the reverse strand, counting down.
GCAGCCACTCTGCTACAGGAAGGAGAAGCAGCTCTCTCCACCATGGCTGCTCCAACCTCCAACACCAGCGCCTCAGCAGAGCCGGACTGGGTCACAGACTTTGTCCAGAAAAAGGCTGAACGTGAACTGGTGTCAAAGCTGAAGGTGAAAGTGAACTATAGCAGGGTTATTCATACTTTTTCCCCCCTCTCCCCTTTTGATTTTGACTTGAACTGAAACCTTTGGGTGTCAGGAAGAAGAATTAAAAAGGAAGAAGCGAGAAGAACGATTAGAAATGATTAGAAACAACGCTCACCTAAAGTATGCAAGTAAACGAAAGGTAACATCAGCCACAGTCACCATGAACCATGTAAAAGAAGGATATTAAAGTAATGTAACTGTGCAACTTTAGAGCTGTGAAGAAGATGAAGCAATTAAGTTGCTTCAACTAAGCAAAGAGGAACAGACTGAAACTGCACAAGATCAAGAGGATGAAGAGTTTATTGTTACAGAATATGAAAGTGATGACGAATCAAAAAGTAAAAACAGGTGAGAACAATTGATACATGGTTCTAACTATGTAAAATGATAGAACTTTCAGAAATACAAAGGTGACAACGGTAAAGTCTGCTTGCTCTATATGCTCAGATTCTTCAAAGGTGAGGAAGAGGAGGAGGATGAGCTAGTTGAAGATCACGTGACTAAGGTTTGTGTGAAACATCAAAAGAGAATACTGGTTTGTATGATGCTCTACTCTGACACAAGGTGATCCATTTGTTTGTAGATTTATTACTGCAGCCGCACTCACTCCCAGCTGGCCCAGTTTGTCCACGAGGTTCAGAAGAGTCCCTTCAGTGAGAACATCAGTGTGGTCACACTGGGCTCTCGGCAGGTATGGACACGAATACAAAAAACATTTCCAAAGAGATTTTCTTTAAGTAAATGAGATTGAACACATTTGACTTTTTGCAGGATTGCCCTCATCCTGATGTTTTGGTAAACAGATAAAATTTGTGTACAGTTTGGCATCTCCTTCCAGTGTCTCTTATTTCTAATAGTACTTGAGATCTTTCTTGATGGCTTTTTTGTTTGTTTGTAAAGCAGTACTTTACTTGATACTGTAACTCACATGTGTCAAACTCCAGGCCCATGGGCAAAATCTGGCACCCAAAATAATATTTTAAGTGTATTAGATCTGGTCTACCAATCTGTGACAGATTGAGTCCTGTTGCTTCTTATCTTGTTTAAAAAAACTGAACCCGTTTAGTGAACATAATTGTGGGTCAACTTTAAAGCCAAGATGAATAAGTTAGATAACAGAGAAATAATAATGGCTAAGAAAAGACTTGCGTTAATGCGCCTCAGAGTTTTTTATATTTATCTTCATTCTCCTTATATTTCAAAGTCGAACATTCAGATATTTCATTAGGACTTTTTCGATCATAATTGATTCATTTTAATTATTGTTTTTCTTCATTAAAACAGATTGACTCATGACTAGGATCAGGTTTTGAACTTTTATATTTGATCACTGCAAACTACAAAAACACGAGTTTTGATCAGTCATCTTTACAGAATAAAGCGAGAAATACATCAAGGAGCAGTTAGGCAACATGTCAATTTGTAGAAAAATGTTTGTAGACTGACAGGACCCCTAAGGAGCTTGTAAAGAGAAAAATGTAATTTCCGAAAAGGTCAACCAATTATAGTCTGTCACTGGCACCTAGACTGGTCTAGAACATTTTATCCAACTAGAAGCAGGCTGTTTCTTTAAAACATTATTTCAGTTTTTTTAACTATATGAACATTTTACTGACTTCTAAAATTACCAAAAGCATGACTTGATTTCTCCACTTGTTACAAAATGAAACGTAAAGGAACAATGCCTCAGTATGTTTGAACAAAGAGACATATGTGTCTAAATGATTATGTTTATAGTATTTATAATGTTGTCTGTTGTATTCCGTGCTCCGCAGAACCTGTGTATCAATGAAGAGGTGCGACGGCTGGGCAGCGTGCAGCGCATTAATGACCGCTGCCTGGAGATGCAGAAAAACAAGCACGGTATGAGTCAATCAGCTGCAGAATTACTCATCCAACAGAAAAAAACAGTAGTTACAGGCTTTTTGTTTTTGTTACGGAGAGCCTTCAGCTTTTCTGTCACTTAGCAGAAAAGCATGACCACGAAGATGGTGCGAAACGTAAGAGAGGTCCAGCGAAGAGCGTGTGTCCTTACAATAAAGCTTCTGCTCTGCAGCAGATGAGGGATGAAATTCTGGGGTGCGTTCACGATGTAGAGCATTTGTTGAAAGTGGGCAAAGAGATCCATTCATGCCCATATTACGCTGCACGTCTTACTATTCCACCTGCACAGGTAACTCAGTCGCTCCATACACTGGTTTTACATTTTCTTGACTAGTAGCTGAGTTTTTCTTTTTTTGTTGTTGTGATTTTGCAGTTGGTTGTGTTGCCCTATCAGTTGGTGCTTCATGAAGCTACAAGAAAAGCAGCAGGGGTCCAGCTGAAGGGGCAGGTACAGTAACTGCTGGTCATTTTCACCTCTGTTAATCATTTGTAAGAGTTTAAGTGTAATTAAAAAAGCTGAAATTTCTAGAACTGCTAGGGAAGTTGTATTTTTTTTGTTTCTTATTTTACAACTGACATCCAAACACATGCAATTCACACAGGTGGTGATCATAGATGAAGCTCACAATCTGAGTGACACTCTCTCCTGTATACACAGTGCAGAGCTCACTGGAGCACAGGTGAACTCTTTAAATCTGAGCTATCTTGTGGTCTTGGTGATATTCTAACCTTCTCAAAATTTCTGCAGCTTTGCCGCGCCCACTGCCAGCTCAGGCAGTATGCCGATCGCTACAAGTAAGTGTCACACAAAAGAATTAAGCCACAAATTCAATATGGTCTCCCCATACATTATGTCTTCATCACCAGGAGCAGACTAAAGGCAAAAAACTTGATGTACATCAAGCAGATTTTGTTTGTTGTTGAAGGGCTGGTGCGTGTGTTGGGAGGTGAGTCTGAGCAGTTAGTTTTTACTCACTGATGGCTGAAACATGTATTGATCTCTGTGTTTTTATTTTCGGCAGGTAAAGTTGGACAGAATCCACAGAGCCAGCCTACACAGGCAGGTTAGTAGTCGATTTAAAAAAGAAGAGAAAAAGATTATGCATAATAAATTAGAGTTCTATGACCATGGAGTTTTGTGTTTCTTCTAGGAACAGAGATGTACTCCATTAATAACTTCCTATTCAGGGCTCAGATTGACAACATCAACTTGTTTAAGGTAGTTCTCATAGATATTTAGCTAAAAAATCATATCAAATTCAAAACCACCACAAATAAATCGCTCTGCTGTTTTCTCTTTAGTTACAAAAATACTTTGAGAAAAGCATGATAAGCAGGAAGGTAAGTTAATACATATATACATCATACATATAAACTTATGTACATCTGAATATGATGTACCGTAAAAATAAACATCAGACAGCTGTGTTTCCTGTCTGCAGCTGGGTGGATTTGTGGATAAGTACGCAGGCTCAGGTGTAACTCTGCATGCCTGCAGCAGCTCCAACAAGGAGAACCGACGCACAGAAGGCTTAAATCGTTACCTTCAGACCCTACAGAGCAACCAGAGCTCTGCACCAGGTGACCCAAAAGAGTAGCATGGAGAAAAAGAGTCAGCTGCACACAGTATGTACAAGAGCTTCTGTATAAACAGCAAAAATTATTTATGGTCTGTGCTCTTATTTTTTGCAGTTCCGTCAGCTGACCAGCAGGGGGCAGCAGAGACAGACAAAGTACTGGCTGCTTCTCCCATGATGCAAGTGGAGGGTTTCTTCATGGCTCTCACAAACAGCAATACTGATGGCAGAGTGGTTGTGCACAAACATGGTATCACCTAGTTTTCAACTGTTACAAAGAAAAGACAGAATAAATAAAAGTTTGTGGGTAAAAATATCTGATTTATGTGTTTATTTATTTCCCAGGTGTTTTGTCAGAGAGCAGCGTCAAGTTCCTCCTGTTGAACCCGGCAGTCTACTTTGCTCAGGTGCTGAAACAGTGCAGAGCTGTCATCATCGCTGGAGGAACCATGCAGCCAGTGAGCTCCTTCATAATGAATGATCAATAATTAGCGTTTATGTGTACTCCGTTAACTCTGTTAAATATCAAACGTAGGTTTCAGACTTCAAACAGGAGCTGTTGTTTTCTGCTGGAGTGGAAGAGGAGCGGATCATTGAGTTTTCCTGCGGTGAGCAAGAAAAGGACATTTTAATAACAGTGAAGTAATTAATTGTGAGCTCTTCTTGCTGAATTGATATTTTTCTGTATTTTGTATGCTTTCCTTCCGTGTTTGGTTACTGACTGCAGGTCACGTGATTCCTCCTGAGAACATCCTGCCTCTTGTCTTGTGCGCAGGCCCGTCTGGTCAGGAGCTGGATTTTACTTTTCAAAACAGAGAGTCTCCTCGCATGGTAAGAAAATCCACAAATTACTGTCCAACAAATTTTTAAATGGTGTAATCAACAATATGTATAGCTGTGGGTGGGAGTGGACTTGTACAACTTCAAACAATCATAAGAAGAAAAAAAATGAATAGGTCCTCTGGATGGGGTTTTCTTGGTTGAAACGTTTCGTCTCTTCTCTAAGAGACTTCATCAGTCTGAGGAGTTGCAGGTAAACTCATCCTTATAAGTACTGACTTTACACCATGAGTCAGCAAGTTAATAAAGGCATTCAAAACTTGTCTGTTCACATGTAAAGGAGGCCCATCAGCCTAACAATAGTTCATTCGTGGTCTGATATTATCCATTTATTATTAGATGGCTCTTTAGTATCCTATGTTTCAACCAAGAAAACCCCGTCCAGAGGACCTATTCAATTTTTTCTCTTTTTTTCTGTTTTTCTACCTGGACGATTGAGCTGCATCAGGATAAGAATATCATAATATGTGCAGTAAAATGTACATTGGTACTACATATTGTATTGTCTGAATACCAGCATTAAAACATTCAGTAAGTACCAGTAATTTACTGGTCCAGTAATTTTGGAGCGATAATGTTTATAAAATCATGACTTGAAGCTGCTCTGTCCACTCTTTTATGGGATTTAATCGGACACTCTGACATATTGGAATTTAAACATACAACACCAACTTTTTCTCATTAGTTCATAACTGTATTTGAACAAGCATGCCTGCGGTCATCATTAGGGGCTGTAGCAGCCTAAGCACCCCTACTTCCAACAGCTTAGACATTATGTTATAAAGTTGTATTTTTCCCTCGGTAGTTTATTGACTGGAGTTACTTTTATCAAACATTACTATAAAGATTTTTTGTGACAGATGGATGAAACGGGTCGCATTCTTTCCAACATCTGCAACGTTGTTCCCGGCGGGGTGGTCTGCTTCTTCCCCTCTTACGAATATTCAAGGCGAATCATTTCTCACTGGGAAGCTGGTGGCGTTCTCGCCCGACTGGCCAATAAGAAAAAGGTCTATGTTAATTTTTTTTAAAAGAAAAGTCCAGGAGTTTGAAAGTCATACCATAACATAAACAAAATGTTCAAAATAAATTAATCACAAACTTCTCCTCAGATTTTCCAGGAGCCAAAGAAAGCCAGCCAGGTAGAGCAGGTGCTAAACCAGTTTTCTCGTTGTATCCAGGTAACACCGCCACTGCTAACATGTTAGCTTTATTACCTGAGCAGCGATGATATGGACGTTATTATCAACAGAAATTTGTCTCCTTTCATTATAGAGGTGTGCTGTGGACAGCAGCGGACTCACAGGAGCATTACTGATTTCTGTGGTTGGAGGAAAGATGAGTGAGGGAATCAATTTCTCTGACGACTTGGGCAGGTTTGTGTTATTTACGTGTACTTAACCAGATGTTGAATCTTGGGAGCAATTTTATCCATCACCAGGTGCAATGGCAGAGCCAGAGGGTGGCCATTAGTGGCCATCATATATTAATCTTAGCCTCAATCTTTTTAGTTTGGCTAGTCCTGCAACATAAATCTGGTTTTTAACTCATCATGGCACATTTTTTAACTGATGCATAAAATGTTAATTCATACTGAGTGACAAGAACTAAGGAGGAAACATTACTGTGTGCAGTATTTTTAGTAGGGACCTTTCTTACTCCAAGATGTAGCCAGGCACCAAAATGCAAATCAGTACTTCACTTATATTTCAAGTTATCCAGCTCATAAGGATGGAGAGTATTTCCAAGTCCCCTATTTGCTCTTCTATGGGAGACCCCTCCCCTCCTAAAATATATCTACATTCACACTCGTGTGTCTGATTACAGGTGTGTGGTGATGGTAGGAATGCCTTATCCAAACATCAAATCCCCCGAGCTGCAGGAAAAAATGTCATATCTGGACAAACACCTGGTCAGATTTATTTCTAAATGCTTAGTGACATTTTAATAACGCAATAAGATAAATGCTGTAAAGATAAAAGTGGTAGTGAGATCACTGTCACTTCTCTGTTTCAGCCTCACAGCCAAGGAAGAAACCCTGGACAGGCACTAATAGAAAACCTTTGCATGAAGGCTGTCAATCAGTCTATAGGTGAGAATAATGAAAGGAGTAAAAATGTTTACACGAGCCACATTCACACATCTGTGAACTGTTCTCTCCGAAGGAAGAGCCATACGTCACCGTGGTGACTACTCCTCCATCATCCTGTGTGACAGACGCTACTCTCGGCCTGCCACGTTGGCCAAACTTCCCACTTGGATCAAGGATCGGACAAACACGCACGTCACCTTTGGCCCTGCTTTTGCTGCCTTACGAAAGGTGAGAAACCACATGCTCAAGGTTTCCCAATTTAAAAAATGTTTAACATCATAATTTGTTTGTATATTCTTCTTTCCTAGTTCTTCCTGGAAAAGAAGCAGAAGCAGCTGTAGTTTTCTTTTTCCCCGCAGAGAAAATGAGTCATTGTTCAGTTTGGATGAATCCACAACGTAAAACAGCAGCTACAGGTTTTTATTAAGTTCTAATGAAAGAAAATCCTGAGAAAAAAAAATGTTATCCACAGCAAAAGTTAAATTACTAAACAAAGGAGGTGTTCGATACTTTTTTTTTAAATTACATGTTCAAACAGTAAAAATAAAGAATAAAAACTAATAATCTCATGGCACAGCATGGACAAAGTTTTAAAGGACATTTAATGGTTGTATTCAGGTTTGATTTATTTTGAATATTAGTAAAATTAAAATTGAGATGGTATTTTTTATTTTAGCATCTAACCGACTCGTTTACTCAGAAATGTTAAATATTTGAAGAAGTTGCTACAGATTATTTTGGAATCTGAATCACTAATCTGTTCCATCTTCTCAACAACAAATGTTTTGTTTTCGGGATGTGGTATTAAACTAGTTCTATGATACTGACAATAAATTATTTTAACACTTATGTGTCAGTGATGTTTATTTTAGTTTTGGACAAACTACTGTGTAGATGAAATCATGAAGCCATCTCTTTAGATTAAAAATTAGACATTTTTGTGAAATGTAGGGAAAAGATAAGTTTAAACCAAAACATTTTTTAGTGCTGTTAATCATTGATCACGTCACGCCTCCCAGTCATCATCGTCCGCCACTAAATGTGGGGCAGGAGGTGGGGGGATGACATCTGACATCCGGGCAAATGCACCGCTGGTACCAGAAAGAGTATCACTGGACTCTCCACCGACTGGGCCTTTTCCTGATATGCCTAAAGACGGGACAGAGGGACATGAACCAAACAGTCCCAAACATTACACTTTCTAATCACAACTGGCATGAAATGAACTTCTCACCTTTTCTGCGCATGGAGAGTTTGTTGAAAAGGTCCGACATGAAGTCCCCACCGGTGGATGCTGCGCGGACTGCTGAAAAAGCAAAACGGGAAGTTGTAGTCTGGAACTCAGAAAGTTGTAGGTTGCAACTGGATAAACTAGATTAGGACCATGTTGTGTTCAAAAGCTGTTTTAGTCAAACCTTAAAACGTTCTGCGCAACTTCGTGCTACAAAATGTACTCAAAAATATGCATTG
>JAVKLF010000011.1:10687113-10705868 GCA_034783495.1 Millerichthys robustus | reverse complement strand
ATGCCACTTTATAGAATTCCTATTTGAGATGTTGCCTTGTCTGGACTTTCAGTTATGTAAAGGGTTTATTTGTCATATATTAAAAATATACAATTATAACTTTAGTATTGACTTTAGACCCTCAAATCAAAGACATGTTTACACGCTGCTGTTTTCATAAGATCAAAAAAAGTTTGGCTCCAAAAATGTGATGCAAACTTTTGTTTGAATGCTGAAGCCCACTGTGTAAATATTACTGTACAGTCACTATTAACAAGGTTACTTATAATTAATTTCAAGCTGTCATTAACTTTCCCACACACAAATCGTGCCCTTTGACCAAAGCTGATTGCTAATTTAATTAGTTTTTTTTTTTTTGTTAAAATCATATTTGCAGCTTCACTCCTTGGCACAGTCCATCGATGATGCCCTTCGTGGTTGGAGCATGTCAGAGAGCGGCGAGGGGAAAGGACTGTTGATTGACCCCGGGGCCCTTCGTGCTGCAGCAGAAAGTGCTGGTCTGCCCCGTAGCGCCAGCTCACTGCTCATGGCCTTCAGGGACGTCACAGTTCACATCGACAGCAATAGCTCCTACACCATCTCTTCCACCACCACCACGACCACCACCTCTCTGGGGAATTCAGGAGGAGGACCGGGTAGCAGGAAGACCTCTGTGAGCGGGATGGGCGGAGGAGATGGCCTGCCAACAGAGGAGCCAGAGTTCCCTGCACCTCCACCCAGCGAGGAGCTGGAAATGGTCGACGCAGGATCTCGGAGGGGCTCAACAGTGCCGACTGCAGGAGGGGTTGGGTTTGAGGGCGAGGGCAACTCAGACAGACTGGGATCCACCTCCACATCTCTCTCTACTTCCACTTCTGTTTCCACCTCAGCCCAGTCTAACCAGCAGCCTGCTCAGATTTATACTCAGTACCAGCAGTACCACTACACTCATCCTCAGCAGATCACCCTAAGCCAGACTCCTGAGACCCTGCAGGCTTTGGTGGTCTCTTTGCCAAGGGATCGTTGCCAGGACCCAATTTCCTGCCGCTCACCAACCCTGTCCACTGACACCCACCGGAAACGCCTCTACCGTATTGGACTCAACCTTTTCAACGTGTGAGTGAGAAAAAAGCACCATGACAGAAAACATCAGATAAATTCCTGTATCATTGGGCACAGAGTTTGAAGAAGTAGTGTTTGGATTTAACAAAAAACACCTCAAAGCAGCAGCTATCGTTACATGACGCCTTTTAGCCTTTTGTTAATTTAAATTTCTAATTGGGCTAGATCGATTGGGCTTTTAGCTAGACATTTGCTACTTTAGCTTTAAGCTGTTTTTGGCAACTTTTAGTTACTTTGTTTTTTTTGCTACATTTAGCTAAATTTTTTGCTCCCATTTTGATATTTTTGGCTAGACATTTACCATTTTAGTTTTTGCATACCATTCTGCAAATTTTAGCTTGTAGCTACCTTGAACTGCTTTTAGCTTCTTTTAGTTTAAACAGCTCTGCCTCGGCTCATTCAGCACTCATGCAGCACTTCGCATTGACACAACATTTTTCTCAGAAAATACAGATTCTTTTTAAAGTTAGTGTTTGGTATTGTTGGGATAAGCTGCCAATTTAGCGCCAACTTAAAAGGGTGTGATGTCCGTGAAATAAGAGATAAAGAAAGAGCAAAATATAGCAGAATGGCAAGAAAGGCATGAACAGAGCCCCTCAGACTCTATAAACAGAATCTACGGTTGGCCTCCTTTTAATATTAGTTCATACAAATTAAAGTAAATTAACTCAGTGACAGCTGAGCTGATCCCCAATTCCTGAGCTCACAGCTTTTCTGCATGAATGCTCTCTTCTTTTCCCTGTTTGGCCTCCCACTTACTCACACACACATTCGCTCTTACACACTGCAGCAGACACACACACATACACACACACACACACACACATATTATGCATCATTTGAGCAACGCACTGTCTGTCTCACCCAGACCAACACACATATCTGCTCAAGTGCATAAAGGTCACGCACACTCATTGCTAACCCTCAGCATCCTTCCTGTTGGTGACAGGAACCCAGAGCGAGGCATCCACTTCTTGATCACGCGTGGCTTCGTCCCAGACACGGCCATCGGAGTGGCCCACTTCCTGCTGCAGAGGAAGGGCCTGAGCCGGCAGATGATTGGAGAGTTTTTGGGGAACAGCAAGCTGCAGTTCAACAGAGACGTCTTGGAGTGAGTGCATGTTATTTAGCAGCATTCCGCTTTTATTGTTCACACAGAAGCACTCATTCTCATGAGCTTATGTTTGGGAAAGGATTTGAATGTGTTTTATTAGGACAAAATTTGGATTTGAGCTTAAAAAAAAGTATCAATTTAAAGTCAATTCACATGCCATTTGTGAGATCTTGACCTGTTATGTTATTGTGTTTCTACAGATTGAGCAGTTTCCAAATACACTTTGGCATAAACACTGAAATAAAGTCTGAAAAGAAATATCATGACTTGTTTCCATTTCCATATTCAGACATCTTAAAGTTGTCAGTGCTGTGCTCCTAAAGACTCTACTGCAGCAAGGCTGGCAAGTGATAAACAAACCCAAGTGTAACAGCTAAAAGAACAAACAGGAGACCCTGGAGAGCAGGCAGATGAGTAATAAAAGGGCTGTGGAGAAACTCAGAGAGTCAAAGTGAATTCTTACAACACAGAACAAAGAAAACCGTGAAGCTGTAGTTCAGACTTTCAGTTGTTGTGAGCAGCTTTACGTTTTGTCAGTATGATACAAAAAGTTGTACTTACTTTACAGTCTTGGAAACAATCGTTGGCAAAATCATTTCAGCTATATGTCTGTTAATGTTCCTTTTAAAAAAATAACTGAGACTAAAATCAGACTGCAGGTCTTAATGCTCAACGAAAATCCTTGCTGCCACTGTAAAACAATTGAGATTGTGTATTTTTCATGCCGTGTCCAGTTCTCGTTCATGTCTCCTAGATATTAAAAAATGCTGCCTTAGCTAATATTACACCTCCACATTATTGAATTCCTGTGTTTGTTTAGTTTGCTGCTGTTTTCGCAATTAAACAACTGCCATTATCCATTAGCAAAGCCTCAAGCACATATGTCAAGCTCAAGGTCCCCAGGCCACAGTTTGCTTTTGTCACAGTTTTATTTGGTTTACAAAATAACACTTTAAATGTATTGTAACTAGGATGCCAATCGGTAACAGAACAAGATCTATCACTTTATTTTTTGTTGAAAAACTGATCATGCAGTGCAGACATTTCATGTCAGTTAGACAACCTTGATGATGAGAGTTTTAAAGTTGAAATTGTAAGTGATCTTTGCTTTTCATGTGTAAGAAGCAAAAAAAAAACCTTCCAAAACATTAAAATGGGACTGACTGAACTTTTGATAATGGCTTAGCTTGAAATGTTCACTTCAGTAGTCTTCCATACACAAAATGCAGGGTTAGGGTTAATCCATGGATGTCACCATGACCTTCTGACGTCTTATTTTGCCTTTTATCTCCTAACAGCTGCGTAGTGGATGAGATGGATTTCTCAAACATGGAACTTGATGAAGCTTTGAGGAAGTTTCAGGCTCATGTTCGTGTTCAGGGGGAAGCGCAGAAGGTGGAGAGACTCATTGAAGCTTTTAGGTGAGACCTGGTCACAACCTGTGGTTTCTTACAAAAAAACATTTGCTTTTCAACCCAACACTTTATCCCATGTCTGAGCAGAGCTTTTTGAACTTCATAAAATGACCAGACTTGTTGTTGCAGCTTTATATACAAATCATGAAAGCAGTGACATAGTTCAGACATTTTACAATATTGTTTTCAGGTCAGAACAACAGGCTAATAGGACGTCTGTAAAGATGTACCAGTGTTTAACTACTGTAAGCTGGGATGACACCAAACCTCTGTATAATTAGGGAATTACACTGATTGCCTGTAACCTTTAACTAAACGCTGCAGTGTGTTTGATTGTAAGCCACAATCACAACAGAGAACTTCACTGCAGGCAATCAGTGTGGGTTTCATTAGGACAAAAATAGATGCTCCATTTTACAACTGTCTATCCTGGATCACACTTCCTGTTTAAATAACCTTCTTTTGAGGGTACCTGGATAGTTGTGTATTCGCTTACTAGTTTTATTCAAGCCAAGGTTATTTATGAGTGCATATTTGTAGTTGAAAGGATGAGGCCTGGGTTAATATTTTGCTCATTTTCTCAATCCTCAGCAAATGAATGTGAGCATTTCTGCTGAACATGACTCATTTAAACATCAGAGGACCTTGAGAGACCAACATTAGTTTGTCCTTACCATGGACTGTTTTGCCTTTAACAAGCTCATAGGAAATATTTTATAGTACTGTTTTATCTTTTAGTTGAAAATGATTTTGAAGCAACCGGACAAACAAGAGCTGCAACAGGTGCATTGTTTTCTGGCTTAAGCTGTCCTTGAAATGTTCCAGTGTTATCTAAAATGTGTCCTCAGGACTAAATAAACCATGAAAAAAAGTTCATTTTTGTTCGTGGCTTCAGAGTAATAGCTTGCATTGCAGTGTACATTCAATATCCTTCTGCTGATGTGCTGCCATTTCCCTGAGGAGTGTCACCAGCATGACAGGACTTGAGTCAAGTGGTTACCGTCATCAAAACTGTTCTGGCATGCAGTACACTGCATACACCCAAATTTTATCTCAATATCTGTAAAATACAGTTATAGCTACTGTTTTGTTGTATTTTCTAAGGTTGGTTAGATGTGCAGAAATAAATGAGTTTTAGAAGTCCATCCAAAAATATGCTTTCACTAAAATATGTCCAGTGGTTCATGAGATACAAACATGCACACACTCAGACAAACAACTTTTTTTTGTTACATTTTGTGAATTTTAATTTATTTTCCAAAAGATGTTCTTGGATTTTTATGTAACGGTATATGTAGTTTTTTTTCCTCAAAAATGATCATTTATGCATTTTCTCCTGTATCTATGTTTGGAGTGTCAATGTTTTTCATCTTGTGCCTAAAGAAGAAGCGTGAATTTATAGAATGGTTTCTAAATGTCATCTCTACATGCCTGTGCACACAAGTGTTTGCTAATCAACACACGCCCACCTCGTTCTTTCACAGCCAGCATTATGCATAACACGCTCAACCTCATCTGATCCAAACTGATTTGTTTATTTTGGTTTTTATCTAATCCAGAAAGATGCTGCTACCAATCATTAGGCTCATTATCCTGTTCTTTGGCAAAACTTGATTTACAGCTTGGAGTTGTTTTGTGATCAATAGTCTTCCTTTTCTTCTTAGTGAAATTTATACTTTTCAGACTGTGTCGTTTCAATCATAGGTGCCACAAACTGTGTTTTCGTTTTGTGTTGTTTTGTCTTCCTTTGGTTCATTTGCTTGTCTTTTTGTGTTCAGTTTTTGTTCCTTTGTGCCATCAACCACTTCCCCCTCATCACAGCTACATCCACTTCTCTCATCAGCCCCAGTCCTTTTAGTTCCCCAGCTTCACTCACCAGTTGAGCATAGCTAGCTGTCATGCCACATCTGGTTCTTCCTTCAACTCCCTGTGAATCTTTGTGTGTCCTCATGCCTGCTGGTGTTGCTCTTTGCAGTTACTATAAGAATTTAATCAAGATTTTCTAGTTTTTGTTGTAGACTGAAAGTAGTTTTATTATTGCCTGCTGCCAAATAGAGAAGTCAGATGATCTCATGACGCACTGATCACATTTTAATGAAATTTTCAGACAATAATTATCAGATGAAGAGCAAAAAATCATCTGTTAAAATGTCAGAGTCAACCTGATTCAAGATGCCCACCACACTCAATTGACCTCAAGACAAACAAGAAATTGCCAAACACTGTTTAACATACAGATACTGAGTTAAAATGTGGTGTGGTAGTAGCTGAGGATTATTTTGTAGCGCATGTTGCACGTGCTACTCACTGAGTGATATCTGTTGGAGTCAACTATTTTTGCATAATAACTTTTGCATACATCCTTGGCTTTTTGTAGTTCATGGTAAGAATTAGACATAGAATTAAATCAATTTATTTTTAGATATTTAGTTTTTGTTTCCAAATGTGATGTATATACTGTAGTACTGGTAGTTATCTTTATTTAAAATGGTAGACTATTTAACCACTGAATGAATCACAGAGAGATCGCAGAGATTTCAAGGAGAATTATTTTTAAACAGAAAATTTTAAAGAGTCCAAAAGTGTATGTATCAGTTAAGATGTGTTGGAGAAAATCTGTTTGTTGTCCATCTAAATTCTGTCATCATGTAAAGAAATCACATCTTCAGCAGTCTATTAGGAGAAGCCTGTTCATTGTTTGAGAAAAGAAATAAATGATCTTTGATGATCTGATGGACAATCAGAACACCCACTGCAGTCATTAGTTAATCACATCACGCTCAGTCATTCCTTCAGAGTCTCTGGGTGCAAATTACAAAATCATCAGTGAACTCCAAGCTGCAGCTGGAGCTGAGTGAGGGTCAAAATTTAGAAAAAGAGCTGGGTGTTTTATCTAAAAAGCCAGACATCCAATTCCACATCTGTTACGTAATTGTCATTATGTCATCTGTTTGCAGCGTGTTGAAGGGCGTAGTTACTTTTACACAAAGTAGTATTTTATGCCAGCTGGCATCTAATTTTTATATATAAAGCTAAGAGATCAGGAGCTGGTGTTTAAATAAACTGCTTACATAAGAGGGAGCTCTGGCCTCAAGAACGTGTGAACGAAACGTAAATCTACGCACGTACATGGACTTACCACTTCATTTACTCTCTACACATTGGCGCACGTGTTCTATTTACATTCTGCACGGTCCTGGAAAATTGCTGCAGAATTACATCAACTTGGTAAATCAGGAGTGTTGCTGGTGTCTCTGTATATGCACTTGTTATTAGCGTAGGGCCATTTGCAGCTCCCTTAAATAAAGGTGGCTCCAAGCAAGACTGGATGATTGATATCCTTTAAGTTCCTCAGCCCTAAATCTCTTATGGGATGCAGGAAATTGTTTTTTTGTTAGATCTATCTCAGATGCAGCCTCTTAGTTTGCACATGCTTTGACAAGTACACAGTTCTTTGGAGTAGAGCATCTTTTTCTGCATCCTGTCTTGCTGCAAAGATAAAAGCCTCCGTTTCTGAAATGGCCCTGCTGTGAAAGTTATTGTGACAGCACAGAGAGAGGGCTGTGGAGAAGAGGAGAGGTGGAAGTATGAGTTTGTGAAGCCCGTGGGCAGCCGTGGGCCAAACAAAGGCCAAGCGTGGCCTCGCTGGCTCTGAAGTGGCATTATCTTTCCTGGGGCAGCACTCTTTTTGTACTATCGAATGTGTCCTCTGTCCTGTCAGTCTCACTAATGGCACAGTCACCTCTGAACAGAAGCTACAATCAGTTCTGGTACATGCACAGGGGCAGAGGGTAAAAGTGTGTTTTAACGTCAGTTTAGCACCACTGATGATTATTAAAAGCTCAGTATTGCTTGGAGGAAGGCATATCATCACCACTGACCAAGTTTTAAACTAAGACCTTAAGTTGAGAAATGATGGAGAAGTGTAGTCATTTTGGTCAAAACCAGAAAATAACGTGCAAATTCTCATGCAACATTTTATTACTGCTGTTAGAGCTCAGACTATGTTGTGAATCATCTACCACCACACTAACTTAATATTTTTAACTTTCACTGAGATCTAGTCTTAATATCTCAATCTTATAATCTGAGATATAATGTACTGTTTAAGTATTACATTAGAACATTAAAAACATCTGTTTATGATGCTAATATTGTGTACATTGGTACTGAGATGAAAATATGTTTTCTATGAAGTACACAGACATAAATATAACTGAAAAATGACCAGAAACATGTATGTGTTGTATAGTCTTTCTGTCAGCAAAACATCTCATAAACTAAATAGTTTTCATACAATCTCTCATAAAATCATCACTGGATATACATTTAGAACTGATAAAACTTTAAAGCAAACCTAATTCAAAATGACCACCACAGCTTATCAACCTTAGCAAACCAAAAACTACCTGTAAACCTGTTAGATTTACAACTGTTGGACTAAAACTTGGTGTGGTAGTAGCTGAGAGTTATGCCCAACACATACTCTGAACAGAAGCAATTTTGACACACAAATGAGTTAAATACAGGGGGTAAAATAAATAACAGAAGTATGTTTGTTTAAAATGATACAACGCAAATCTGCTCCTTGTTTTTTTTTTTGTGTGTGTGTCCCCTGCAGTCAGAGGTACTGTATGTGCAATCCTGATGTGGTGCAGCAGTTCCACAACCCAGACACCATCTTCATCCTGGCATTTGCCGTGGTCCTCCTCAACACGGACATGTACTCGCCCAACATCAAACCCCAGCGCAAAATGGGCCTGGATGACTTCATACGCAATCTAAGAGGTTGGAGTGCCTTTCTGCTACCCATCTGAGAGTGATGCTCTGTTTTACAGGATCTACACCATGAGTCTTCCTCAGCAGTCAGAGCCGGGCGTGATGAACAGCTGATATGTTTCAACATTTATGACAAGTGGTTTTATGAGCAAAGAGTTGGTAGATTGGAAAAACCAAACACTACAACACACACACACACACACTTCTCAAACTGCAAATATTGAGGTTTGTCAGATCGAAATGCCAGAAAGAATGATGAAGAAGATGAAAATGAGAGCAGAGGGCAGGGTGAGCTGAGGTTTTACAACAAGCTGCCTCATATCTGCCTCACGATCAGTCTTCTGAGTGACAGCCTCTTGAACTGCAGTAAATTACTCAAAGAGGCTGCAGTTGCCTGCCTCCTCTTCCCATCATCAGAAACACATCAGCTTGAGATTCATGATATCCTCGACTCTGAGCTCTGCTTCAAAGACAGCAGAGTCGGTCCTGTTCATTTATACTCACTTAGATTTTAGATTTATTGATGCCAAATAAGCATTTTATCTATAAACCAAAAGGCAATAAAGGTTTTGCCTGTGCCTGTGGGTTTGTTCTGACTGTATTGTGAGCAAAATATCTCATGGACACAGTATGGATTTTATTAAAACTATTCATGGGATGTACATCTACAGTTAACCTTTAGAGTTAACTCCATTCAAGATGGCCACCACAGCTAATCAGCATTAGTCAGCACAAAAATGGCTCTAACTCAGTCACTTTACAGATATTAAGCTTTTTTTTTAGTTATATCCTAAAATTCTCCATAAATAAAAATGGAGCTAAAATGTTCTGCACATATTCTGGGATGACAACACATTTGCAAACCTCAGCTACAGCAAAAATAAAACTAAGTAGTTTCTAGTCCCTTTAAATAATGATGCAAACACATATTAATGTTTCAATATCTGTTATCTCAAAGTCTAGATTATCGCATGTAATCGCATCCGGTGCTAATCTTCCTGTGAATCAGCACATTAAAGTGATTCACACAAAAAACTTTAAAGGAGGAAAATATCAGTGGACCATCACACAGAGCGAGGTGAAGACGGAGGACGCAGACAGCAGGCACAAGGCAGAGCATGAGGAGCAAACATAAAACTTTACTGCGTTGCCAAGAGGAGCAGAAAAACCTATGGTGCAGCTAAAGTGCAAAAATCCAATAAATCCTCCAACAGAGGACACAGGTAATCCAAAACGCAGCAGACAAGAACCAAGGAAGAAGAAACAGTGACAATGACTCGTAGGTGAGCCAGAATGTGTACTGAGAGGACTAATAAAGAACAGCTAAGTGGCGATCAGAGAAAAGCAGCAGGGTGTGTTCAGGGCAGCAGTAAAACTAAATGCACTCCGGACAGAATTTAAATACAAGCAATGATCTTAGTAAAACCAAGATCCACCTTTAAATAAGTTTGGAGGTGAAAATAAAATATGGCAGCATGTCAATGAGCTAAAGGACAAAATCTAAACTCAACAGATGCCACAGCTTGGGGCATGAAATATCACAATTTTCAAGTCATTTTTGTTTTATTACCAGCCTGAATAGCTAGGTCCAAAATATATCCGACAACACAACTCAAAATGTTGTCTTTTTAATCTTCAAATTACACTGTGCCCTTCACAATGCCCACTTGTTCCCTCCTCTCTGATCATTTGTCACCTGCTCCTCTTCCACGATGACATCTTTGTGCTGACATTTAGCAGAAACGAGCATTTTGCCCTGTGGAGTGTTTCAGGGACAGACTTTCATTTTGTCTTCATAAAAAAAAGAAGAACATATTTTAGTTTTTAGTTAGACCCTAACTCATAGCAGATGGTTACGCTTTTAATATTTAAAATTTCATTTTTCCGCACCTCTCCTTACAACTTCTCAGGTGTGGACGATGGAGCAGACATTCCCAGAGAGATGGTTGCAGGAATCTATGAGCGGATCCAGCAGAGAGAGTTGCGCTCAAACGAGGACCACGTCACCTATGTGAGTCGGGTGGAGCAGTCTATCCTGGGCCTGAAAACGGTGGGTAACATTAGCATTTTTGTGCAAGATGCTCTTATTTTTATCACATATATGTTTTTTTGTTTTTTTTTCTTTCCCTGATGTGGTACATTATCTTGTTGCACTCTGTCCTCTGCATCATACAAGCTGTCATCTTCATCTCTCTGACCTGCTTTCTGCAGATCCTTGCTGTACCCCACAGACGTTTAGTGTGCTGCTGTCGTCTGTTTGAGGTGCCTGATGCAAACAAACCTCATAAACAGAAACTTTCCCAGCTCCAAAGAGAGGTCTTTCTCTTCAATGATCTGCTGTTGGTAAGAATGAACCTTTAAATTAAATTATCAGTGTGTGGAACTGTTCAGAACAAGGTTCCTTGGGAGGACAGTCTAGTAGACTTTATTATTTATCACATCAATATTAATAGATACAACTAGAGAATCTGCAGTGATGATGCTTAGTGTCAGGGTTTGGTCAGGCGGAAACCCAAAATGCAGACAAACACACGGGGAGCTCAAAGAAAATAACTGTTTATTTAAATGAAACAGAAATGCTGGCGTGGCAGCAAAACCATACTGAATGTTTTTAAGGTTTTTACATGTTGTATTCTTACTGTATTTCTACAGGGACCATTTTCTAAATAATGCTAAATATTCTAAAAAGTATGCAAGGTAAACATAAAAACAGAACTCAGAGCACCCATCTCCTGAATGAGATGAATATTTTATTATATGAATGGCTAAAAAAGCACAAAGTATGCAGAAGTTGTTGGACTGCAAAAAATATACAGAAGGAAAAAAAACAGGGAAACAAGAGCGTGAATATTGAATCAGCATTCACACAACAAGATAATCCATTATGTGGCTTTAAGTGCCTGTCTTGTTTGCGTTTTCAGATTCTGAAGCTGTGTCCCAAGAAGAAAAGCTCGGCCTCGTATACTTTCTGTAAAGCTATGGGTCTCCTGGGAATGCAGTTTCACCTCTTCAGCAATGAGTGTAAGATGCTACTTTACTTTGCAGCAGTTTATTCCCATCATATTTAAAGTGTTGTGTTCCAAAACTGCTGAGCTGGCAGAGACATCTACATTACTGCTTTCCGTCAACTCAGACTCGGCAACCAGACTGTGTTGGGTGGCCAGGAATATCTAAAATAAGGCACAGATTAGAGTAGGCGATTTTCTCAAATGTTCTGCTAACAAATATAAGTGTATTTTTGAGACAAAGACGGGTGCATTTACTCACCCTGGATCTTCTGTAGTGAATCTATGTAACACTGGGGGGAAAATGCCCTAACAATTTAAGATTCATTCCCCTATGTATGAATCTGTGGAAAGCTATAAAACTCAACTTGTAGTCTCTTCAAAAAAAATAACAATAAGGGGAACAAATCATGTCTCTTTTTTTATTTTGATGTCTCAGTTGACTTTCAGTGTTCTATTCTTTAATCATCAGACAACTGAAAGGGTTTTTGATCCATTTTACCGGGTGGGCAATATTCGTTCAGAGACATAATGAAAGGAGATAGAGAAAATCCAGCTTTACTCTCAGCCGGGTGAAAAAAACCCAGTCCAAAACATGAATGAAATATTTATAGGTTCTTAAGGCTGAGAAGCTGTAACTTCCTGTTGAAAGGTTGGACAAACTCGAAAACTGGAAACAGAAAGGTTGGAAAAGCTCATAATGTCAGGGAGTTACTGAAAGACATCTTATGATAAATGGATACAAACTGACAGAACAGGGTCAAAAGCTCACAAACGAGAGCTGGAGTTTTGACAAATTGGCTACATTTGGACCGGCAGAACACTAGCTCAGTTTTGGGAAGCACAACATCAATCAAGCTGTGGTGAATCGATCCCTTTCGACGGTAGGAGCAGTTTTTTATGAGCTTAATACACAGCCGTTATTTATAGCAAAGCCATTGGGATTTTGATTTCAACAAGACCCGACTGGAATTTTGTTTCTGCTGTGAACTGGTCTTTCGGGTTCTAAACTTATTGGGGGTTGGGGGGGTCTCACTATGGTTCAACATTTTTCCTGAAATCAATTTTCTATGAGTTAAAGGTCTTATTGTTTAATGTTACTGTAACTATAGACTTCTGTGTTGATGTTTCTTTTTTTAATTCCACATTACAGTAAGTTTTCCTTATAAATGACCAATAAATAAGTGATCTTGCAGTTATTAATTAGGCTGTGAACACCTAATAACCCATTAAGACACTGCCATAGGTAAAAAGGACAATACAGATTTGTTTTTGCTAAACCGTGAGCCAGATTTATTTGTATTGTTTACCTGAATGTTTACTTCTTTTACAAAAAGTTACCTTCATGTAGACACGGAGATTTGTAGATTAAAAACGTGTTTTGGTAAATTGTTTTTTTTTCACTTAAAAAATCTAAGCAAATAAAAGTTTGTTCAATTTACTTTTAACTCATATACCTGTTCTTCTTCAATCACTTTATGACATTTACTTTTAATAAAACGACAAAAAGTTAAATTTTCCTAAAAGGCTCAGTTGTACTCAGCTGACACTAGCATTAGTAACTGAGTACTGAGGACAAATAGTAGTTAGTTGGCTGATGTGATTAGAAGTTTTTTCTTACTGTGGATGTCACAGAGTGGATCACATTACTTTTAAAACTGGGCACTAGTGAGCCTCATGTAACAGTGCAGATAGACGGGGATGTGTGCACAGAGGGCGATAAAACGCAATGTTATTTTCAACTTCCACAAAAATCAGCAATCCAGCAAATGCAGGTTTTTATTGTCTCTGGTCTTCTGAGCAGATTATGCTCATGGTGTCACCATGATGAGCCCATTTACCTCAGAGAAGAAGCAGCTGGTGAGTTTCTGCTCTCCAAGCGGAGAGGAGCTCAGGAAGTTTGCGGAGGAGCTCAGGGAAGCCATTGCAGAGGTCAACGAGATGGAGCAAATACACATTCAAAGTAAGAAAACAAGCACTGCGACTGCAAATACAATAGTACACGTCACTGCGTAGCTGATTGCAAGCTCTCACTCTTTGTTTTTTTTTTTCCGTTGTTCTAGTGGAATTAGAGAGGCAACAAGGCATCCAGCCACTTGTTTTACACACGAACGGCGGTCAAATGGACACACACACAGGACATGGTTCTCCCTCAGGTGCTGGTTTTGCTTGTATAGCATAATACAGCATACATTAGCTAAATGTCAGCCCCCCACCACCCATATGAGAGTCTGTTTTTAGTTTTCTGTACATGTATATGCCTGCTGACTAACAAAGAACCCATTTTTCCCCACAGGCCAGCAGGATGCGTATGATAAAACCGGCAACAACAACACAGTAGAGGTGAGTGCCTAAGCTTCTCTCATCTCCCTCAGGTAAGTATCTGCATATCCAGCTCAGTCGATGTGGATTTGTGTGTGAGTGTGTGCGTGTGTGTGTACGTGATTGGACAGGGACCGTGCCTCATCCTGAAAAAAAAAAGAGCCTTTTGCTTTGCTTTGGAAAAGCTGTGCCTGCAGCACATCACTACGAAGCAGCCAAGGATACAAAGGCCACTGAAAGGTAGTGGTGCTGCAAACAGCCTCGTTCGTTCTGGACCTCATGAGCAGACCAGCAGCCACTCACGATAAAACACAGATCATGAGCTGTCTCACCATTTAGGCCTCCATAACCCTGGTTGGCTACATTAATACCATCTACAAAGGCAGATGAGCTTCATGCTTGATGTTTGAGACACCAAGTAATGAAAATATCAGAAAAATCAAAAGACATGTTTGATGCACCAATTGCTCAGCAGGTGTTGGTTTTTAGTGCTTAACTGGCACCCAACTCTTTATCTTCTAATGTGTGAACGAACCAATGTAAAACTATCATTATCACGTCTTTTGTGTGGAAGTTCTATATTTGTGAATAAACACTAATATCTGAAATTTACTAGTTTAATAGTTGGCAATATCCAGTTCTAAGTCTCTATTTATCAAAATAAAAATAAATACCGTAAATGATTGAATAATCTAACAGATTTTACAGCAAACAATTTTACCCCCAAAAAGTAATTTTGGACACTCCTAGATTTTTTTTTAAACAGAGGGCTTGTAAAAAAACAACTAAAACCTTTTTTATACTGTTGAGTGCATTTTTATGTTCTGAGCAGAGGCACCTGAAGAAGTGTAATCTGGTTTACAGAAACAATAAACTGTAAAAGATTTACAGGTGAATTTTATTCGTAGAAAACCCTCTATTCCGTCATTTGTAAAAGTTTTGTGTGAAGCATTTTAGTGAGCGGCAGAAATGTCCTTGAGATTCAGTGCTATGTTAGAAATTTTATTTTTAATTTTGTAATGTGCACATATTTCAAATTTCAACTGGGTCTTTTGAAATAAATAAATACATTTAGGCCAGTTTTTCAGGTAAAGTTCAGCAAGGTTCCCATTAAAAAGTAAAAGTCTAATGTATAAATGCATATAAACATATTTATAAATTGAAACCATAGTTGATTTATATTTGAAATTAAACTGAATTTGAGAAAGTTGAAACTTTCCAAAAATTGTAAATCAAAAACTGCTTTTAAAAGCTGTGATTGGTGCATCTCTAATTATTTTGTCAACGTCAAGAGTGTGTGATTTGGTTTGTGCTTAATATTTGTAAAACCTGTGTTTTTTCTGAATTAGGCTATTTCCTCCTCATTTCACTTATTTGACCTATTTTCTTCCTTTTTCCTCTGCTTCCTTTTTAGCCTCTTAGAGTTGTAACTTATTGTACTACGGAGACACCACGCCCTCGGTGTCACCTATTTCCTTTCCTGACTCTCCTTTTATCTTTAGGCATATCCTTCTGCCCCCAATTGTCCGTTATCACACACTCGCATACAGAAAACTCAAAGCGTTTCCTGCAAGAATTCCTGCCTAAAATCTCTTCTTACCTTACTCGTTACCCTTTGTGGGCTGTGTGTAGGTTGGAATTATGTTTGAGAGGAAAGATGAGGGAAAGCTGGAGAGAGTGTGTATTCTGCATGCACTTCTTGCACCGCATGCGATCTACCACCTGCATGCCAGCATGCCCGTGTGCGTAACTCACCAGAGGGCTGCGTGGAGGCTGCGTTCAGGCTGGTAACTCCTGGTGCGTTCTCTGACTGTTCCTAAACTAGGTGTCAATTCACAACAGGCTGCAGACGTATCAGCTGAGCCAGCCCAGCATTGAGTCGGCGCCCCTGGCCCTGGCTGCGCCACCCGCCCTCCTCAGCCCCATCCAGGCCGGTGACCTCCGCCCAGAAACACTCATCCAGTGCCAGCAGATTGTCAAGGTGATTGTCGTGGACCAGAGCGGGCGAGGACGAATGGAGGCCTTCCTCAGCCAAGGCCCCGCTGCCCACCAGCTTGTCCAGTCGGCTATGTCGACTCCTGTTCGTGTCAGAGAGGCAGACGGACCCCAACCGCCCCTGCCGCCTCCCCCTCCTCCTTACAACCACCCCCATCAGTTCTGTCCACCTGACTCACCCATGCCCTTTCACCACACCATGCCTCTGACCCGCAGGCGTAACTCCAGCGGCTCTCGCAGCATCGTTTGAGGTGACCTCTGTGCTAAAGTTGACCTTCACAGCACAGCAAACATGGTAGAGCACAAGATGACCTCAGAATACAAGCAGCGCAAAAAAAAGTGAAGAAAATACTTTACGAATATAAAGAAAAAGAATTGAAAAATCTGTCCTAGTCTTGATTGTTGTTTTTATTGATGAAGTAGCTTTAAAGGAAATTGAGAAAGACGTTTTGTTCTCCATTTTGTTTCCAACTTGTCTCCTGGTGACCTGTCTCCATTTCACAAATTTTGGATTTTCAAATGTCACCTGTTTTAAAAGTGCATCTGTGAAGCATGGACGGTGAAACTCATAGAAGGTTTGAGAAAGAAAAAAAAAAACAGCTTTGAGAGGACACTTTACTAAATGTGAAGAACAAACAATCTGTCCATTGTTTCATTTCAGGACACTGATGTTTGGTGTAAACCTTTATTTGAAACCGTTATTTCACCAATCTGCATAATGTGAAGAAACAAGACTACCAGCTTATTTGTTCCCTCGTTTTCTAGGGCAGGGGTTCCCAAACATTGCCATGCCATGGTCCCCCCCAAACAGCATTAGCTTCTGGCCTGGGGACCCCCTTGCAAATCCACAAACAATGCTACAAAATATGTAAAGAAACATAAACTTTAAGAATTTTTTTTGTTCACTTTTATTCTCTACTCAGTAATTATTACATTTGTTTAGCACAAGAATTTTATTAGCTAAAATGTTTTAAACACTATATTCTCACTGAAAATAAAATTCAACAAACTGTTGACAATAGGAACAGAACAAAAGAAAACAAACCTCTCTTAAGCTCTTTTAAATAACATGTCAATATGTTATTATAAATTATATTATGAAATGATTGAAAAACAGATTTGAGTTTTAATGTTGTATGTTATGATTTAAAACATACCACCGTGACCCTGAAAGGAAGAAGCGGGTTAAGATAATGGATGGAGAGATTTAAAACATTTATCAGATAAAATGATTTTATTTTTGCATTTTCTTTTCTTAACTTCACTCTAGTTTTCTGAGGTCCCCCTTGGGCCTCCTGGCAGCCTCCACCACGAAAAACACTGTTCTAGGGAACAGGTAATCAGTATGCGAAGAAAGTGGAGAAAAATAGCTGTCATTGCTACAATGTCGTGTGCAATTTGGAGTAGTGAGTGAAGGTGTTGCTACGCAGTAATTTAAAACAAGTTTCTGAAGACAATCATGTTTCCGTGCTTCATTGTGTGTTTTGGTAAAACTGTAGCACAAGCGTCTCGGTGCTCTGATTTAGTGAAGTGTTGCTCTGACAGAGCTCAGGAAATCAGCAAACTGTATTACTGTATCTGCACCTCTGAGCTGCAGTAAGAGCAGAAAGTGTGTGTTCTGTTTGTTCAGTCTGCTTACTTAGGGTCTGCAGGGAATCGGGCTGGTAATTCATTCAAAACAAGGCTAAAACGGGCAAATAACACCTTTCCTTTTCTGTATGTTTGCTCCTATAAATACCTGATGTAATTATTGGTGTTACTTTTTTAGATTTCAAAGATGCCCCAAAAAGTTTATTTATTTTAAAGCTATATTTAAAATATTTTAATTATGCTACACAGGGTAGACACATCCCAGAGAAATATGAACTCTTATGTTTTTTTTTAAAACAAAAATAAAATAATGATGCATATTGTACTGAATGTTAAAATGATACTTCAGATTTTTTGCATGTGAGGTTCCTGTGGAAATGTTATGAACAGTTAATGTCTTATCTGTTGTAGATGGCGATGAACAAATATGATCTCTTCATGGCCAATGTCAATTTTTAGAAATTTATGGCAGGTATATATACAAGACTAATATCAACACGTTCCTAAAAAAATTGCCTAAGCCACTTATTTTGCAAGTTGGTTGATAATCTCAAAAAAGTCATACTGTACAATTTTGGCTGCCATCATGCTGACCTTTATTTTACAGCATTTAGAATAGCTCATGCAGGTATTGAAGCTCATTCTCCATTAATAAAACTATAATGTGGGCCGCAATGATTGTTTGAACAACATAAAAAATATGCAAATAGTTGCCATAATTTTCTTAAGTAAACAGGCAGAATATTTTTTTATCAGTGTAGGTAACATATTAATTGTTTATAACCTTTCCATCTAACCCCACTTCAAAAAATTCTGGACTATCCCTTTAAATAAGGGGGAAACCTGAAGATGTCTTTGACCTTCTCTCTTTGTTTCATCACTGTGTCGTCTGTTCAGCGTCAATGACTTTTAGGCTCGAGCCAATATGTGCAGCACATCATAAGTCATCCAGCAGAGGACAGATTATTTTGCACCACAAACTATATTAGATATATTGTAAATAAATACCATAGATTTATTCTGAAAAAAAAAAGATTGATTTGCCCAGTGTGTGTATCTACGTACGTTATTTGTACAGAGAAGATCTAGTTTAAACAGAATAAAAAAAGAGTATTATAGTTATTATAGCTAGCATTTATTATCAGGGGATGTCTTAAATGCTAACGAGAGACAGGAAACAGGCAGTTTTTCTAGACTCCACTCTTGTTACCATGGCAACACACACTGACATTAGTACTGATCAACATCCATTAATAAATAACAATTTCATGTTACTACATTATTACTAGGAGATGGCTGTTTTACCTGTTTAGGTGTGTAAAGGGCTACGCTGTATTAGTAAATACAATAAAACTGCATCAGGCTTACAGACATAGGCTATACACACACACACACACACACACACACACACACACACACACACACACACACACA
>JAVKLF010000011.1:10635068-10645481 GCA_034783495.1 Millerichthys robustus | reverse complement strand
ACCAAATTACATAAAATAAAACCTTAAATTAGGAACATAGTTTTTTCTGTGTCCACTTATAAAAGTCATTTTGAGACAGTTAAATTGTTTGTAAAAAATGACCTGCTGATCATTAAGTCCTGTCCACAGCAGCAGTAGGTTGTCTTCAGTCAGGAGGTGAGACGACACAAACAGCAGATCTTCCCGGGTTTTCAGGTCAGCCAGGTGGCTTCCAGCTGTCAGGTCCGTGCAGCTGTTCTGAGCGTCGCTCCAGCTCAGACCCGATCTCCTCACATTGTAGCAGCTTCTCCCATTGGCTAACCAGCCATGTGGACACTGAGCTAGAACCAGAAATTACACCACAGATCTAAACCTGCACTGAGTTTTAAAGCCCAAGTTATCATCTTGAGGTTCAAATTAAGAAGGTGGATAAAGTACCCGTTTTCAGAAGTATATGGAGTTTCTGCTTCAAGGTGATATCAGGATTTGTGAAGTAAGCAGCCACTATTACTTCAACCTTGAAGCTTGTGTCGGGTTGGAGACCTTTCATTGTGTACTGGGACTTCATCTCTGAGGAATTCATGTCGAAGACGTGTGTGACAGATTGTGAGCGTGTGTCATAAAAAGTCAGGGTGGATACAGTCTGCAGCCGGTGGAGTTTCCATGTCAGCTGGGCAGTAGTGGCTGTGCTGAGCGCATGAAAAGAGGACCGGGACACTGGAGCTGTGGAAACAAACAAAAAGCAAGATTTTACAAACAAAATAGTTTATAGAAGGCAATTATTGTTAGAACGTCATGAATTCAGTGACTTCTGCACAGAGCACAAAATATTTCATCTCCATGTCTATGGTGTTCAGATTTAGAGATGGCTGACACTTACTAAATTGGAAGGTCTTCTCTTCAAGTATTGAATCATTCTTGCTGGCTCTCAGTATGATGTTATATCTCCTTCGGTCTTCAGTCAGGTGAAATAATATCCTGCACTCAGGCGAGCACGCCGAGCGATCAATACTCTTAGTTTTCATCTGCCAAGATGATGTGACAACAGGTAGGAAATGAAACTCAACGCAGATGGAGCAGAGCGGTTCATTTACATTTGCCCATATTCTTACCAGAGGGTTCCCTGCAGATCTGCATGTGACCGAGTAGCTATCTGGATCTTGGTTAGAGGGAAAGGAAGCAAACACCACCTCAACCTCAACAGGACGTAGGTGATGTTCACAGGTCAGTAAAACCACCTGTGACAAAGGAAGAAAAGTGAATATTGAGTTTGATGCCTTAAAGTAATTGAGCAAAAAATACAAAATCAAATGGTACAGGCCTGAATCTTACCTGGCATAAACTCCACAGTAACCAAACCTGCTCTGTTCCAGCCATTGGAAATGCATTTACTGTTGTCACACATCTCCCAAAGCTCAACTGCAGCCTGTATCTTATTTGCCAGAACAAATTTGCAGTTTTTATGAAAGGCAAGTCTCAGTTGTGATTTCAACCTTTCGTGGAAACCCCAAACTTTACATCAGCTGTGGAAAGTCCCAATGCTATTCGAGTCGCTGACGCACAGCAAACCTTGTGTGAAGGAGGAGGCAGCTCCTCTGTGTGTCAAAGGAGGAGTGAAAGAGAGAGTGTGGGGCTAGGATTGTATTAGTTCAAGCCAATTTGTTCTGCCTCTTTGTCTGGATAAGAACAGGTCACCATGACAACCAGGGCCACTCCAGTGCTGGGGTCCTGAGGAGAAGGGATGTGGCGAGCTGTTGATGTGCCACCAGCCACTTTGTGTGCACTCTCAGTCAGATTATGGGATTTAGTTTTCGTGACATCAGTCATCCTCTGAAACAGGAATGTGCTGCAAACTGCATCCCCCTTTCCTCAGACAGCGTGGTTTGGCTCAGACGTTGGGTGCGGTGGAAGTGCTGGTGAATGTGGAATGACAGGAATTTGAGGGGAGAAATGATTGATGGAAAATAAAGAGAGGAGGCCACTGAGGAGTTGTGTTGTGAAGAGGGCGACTCCTTCTGAGCAATAACCTCTCAGAAGTGAAATGTTAACACATGTCAGCACTACTGATGCTGAATCAGGTTTGACAAAAAAGAAAAAAACAAGACTGCTGCTCTGTCAGTAAATTGTCAGAGAGGAGTGGTGAAAGGTCATTTCACAGATAATGAATTAAATTAAAGAACATGAAGTGAAAATGAAGTACCGCTAAAAATGTCTTTGGTGGAAGTGGACTTAATAAAAAAAAAGATTTAACGTCAGCCAGAGTCTGCTGACATTTTCTATCCTAAAAATTTGTGGGGTTTCACCATGGGCAACTACTGTCTTATGGATGGACAAATGGGTACCAATCTAGGAAACAAAGGGTTTGACTATTCTGGTACTTAGATGACAAGCTAGAGCATAGACAAGGTTTTAGCAAAGGGGTCATCTGTGACCTTGACATTTGACCCGATGATCTTGAAATCTGTAAAGATCATCCATGACCCATTAGGTATCCAGCGGTGCAGTTTGACATTTCTTTGTTAAAGGGAGTGGTTTAGAGATCGAACAAGAAATTGTCCACAAACAGAATACCAAAATGCATCTTGTTTTAGGATGGGTGTATAAAAATGTGAAATGTTCTGGAAGTTTGTAATAATGTAGACAGTGACAATTTTAAATTGTTTAATACACTGCAAACAAACAACAGCAAAATAAAAGCCATTTGAATTTCTAGGAACAAATGCACAAGGCTACATTTATCAAGCACAAACCAAAATGCTTGTTCAGTAATCTAACATCTACTTTACATCAAAAAGTAACAATTGGAATAAAAATACTAGAAGGTTCCATCAGCTGAAAATACTAAAAGTTGACTGGGTTGGCACAGCAGTTATTAATTAAATGGATAACTATTATATAAACAAACTAATTTTCCCCAGACAGCATTTGCAGCTCTAACACAAGGTCAGTGTTGTCCAGTGTGCTAGTATAACAAAAACAAAATGGCTGGTGTTTTACGTGTGTACAATAAAGACAAATCCCCTTTAAATCTTTAAATCCTTTGAACAATACATTTGCCTAATTTGTCATGTTTTATTCACATTTCCAGTTGATTTAGTTCCACTGGCAGGAACAATCCAGAGGTTCTTGGAAGTTGTAGTCCACCATGGTGGCATTGCGAGAGCAGTACAGTGAGACGCTCCGTGTTTGTAGTCCACTTTCACGGCAGCACTTACAAAAGCGGGCATGGCTGTTTATGTTAAAGTTGAATATAGTGGCGGACGGACATTTCCCATCACATGAATACACTGTAACCTGTAATAAGACCAAGACCAGAAGCACAGGACTATGTAATCAAGAGTAACAGTGTCATTTCAAAAGATACTTGTGTCTTTTTTCTTTTCCTTACCGGTGAATTGCTCCTGCAATCATCTTTTCTAATAGTGGTCCGGATTGCTACCCGCTTACATGTCTTCCCGTCTTCTTTACCTGCATATTTTTATGCAGAAATAACATTTATACACAAATAAGCGCACAGGAAGATTTTTTAAAACTAAAAACTTTAGAATTAGGGATGCACCAATCAATCGTGGGCGACCAGAATTGAATGACTATTTTCAGTTTGACCAATCCAAAGCTCAAATATTCAATTACTTTTCCAGTCTGTGAACACCGTAAAACTCAGCAGTTAATTCTCACCAATAATACGTATCTCATCTTTGGTTTTGGTTTCATTTGTTTTGTTTTGCCTCAAATGGAGGAGTTTGAAGTATCTTATGGTTTTGTTCACAAATGAGGGAAAAGAAATGATAATCAATGATGATCAACAGACAAAGCATATTTTGTACTGGTCCATTTTGTCGAAGAGGGAGGTGAGCAGCAATGCAAAGCTCTTCTTATCCTCCCCTATGGTCATAAACTCTGTGTAGTGATTGAAATAACGAGATTGCAAATTCAAGATGTCGAAATGAGTTTTCTCCACAGGGTAGCTGGGCTCTCCTTTAGAAATAGGGTGAGAAGTTCAGTTATCTGGGATAAATTTCATTGTCGCTTAGGTGGTTTGAGCATCTAGTAAGGATGCCTACAGAATTCTCCCTCAGGAAGTTTCCCAGGCATGTCCAAATAGGAGAAGACCCTAGGAAAGACCAAGGACACACTGGAGAGATTATGTCTTGGCTGGCTTAGGAATGTCTTGGAATCCTCCCAGAAGAACTAGAAGAGGTAGCTCAATGACAAGATTTCTGAGATGGATGAATAGATGGATAGATGGATGGATCTTGAGTTTATACTGAGAGAACAACTCAATTTTTAAAATCTGTATTTTGTTAATTATCATTCCTGAAAAGAAACTGACATCAGCCAAAATCGGACTTGGAAGAAAACCATTGCAGAAAACTGTGATCAGTGCATCTCTAAGTAGAATTCTTATTATTTTTAACATATTAAGAAGTTATTAGTTTGTAGAACATGTCATATTTTCTCACACAAATACACAACTGACTTGTCACACAAACATTCAAAAGCTGCAAACTGAGAAGGGCTCTTTGTTGCCTTGCAGTAAGAGATCACATTGATTGACACTTGGGTGGATGAGGGCAAAGGTTTCCTGGTAGAAGTCTGCTGAATGGCTTGTAGCCTAAACCTAACTTTACATCTAAACCAATCACTATGTCAATGTTTTGTAACTTTGACTTAATTACACCTTTTTATAATCAGTTCCATTATTGCTCTTTGTGTAAATAAAAAACTGGGAGTTTGGGAAAACACAAACATTAAAACAGACACAGACATTCATAAAAACGTTCAAACTGTAAGTAAATGAGTCACAGAGAAGTTAAAGAATCACTGCAGGTGGAGTAATGCAAAGTGGTGGTACCTGTGTCACAGTTAGTACTACCAGTGGGTGTTATGGGGTTAATGGTAAAAGGTAAAGCATCCACTCCAGAACCTGGGAGCATCATCGGGACCACGGTCATCCAGTTCAAACAGCATCAGGAGAAGAGAAGGTTATGTTTTGCTCAATAAGACACTTTTATGTCATAAAAACACACAAGAAGATTGGATCAGCGCAGCTGGCATGCACATGAAATGGGCTTTTTGGAGAGGGGTTTCTCCGCTAAACCCTGCACCAGATCACATCTTTGTTGGTAAAACGCGCTCACCATAGAACAACCCAATTAGCAAACCTGTAAGGACACTGCTGAAGCAGGCAAGCAGGCGAGCATATGGTTCTGAATCCAAGGAGAGAATATATCACCACCTTTTTATGACAAGTTTAATTCACACAAGGCAGAGAAGTAGTTTCCAGGTTCAAAATATTTTTTTCATTTCTTTCTAGTCTATTATTTTTTTCTGACATTCCCACCCAATATTTTCTTTTGTCTGAGCTGTGCTGCCTTTGAAAAATGCCAGCAGAAGTTTCTGATGACACCCTCAGAAAACAGGGATTTTGAAACGTAGTTGTAGGCCGCCAGGCTCAAAGAAAAAAAATAAGAAAGCCACACCCACTCCAACCAGTCAGCCAATAAGCTCATCCACTGCCAGGCAACAAAGCGCTCACCCCTCTAATCAGCTGCACAAAGCATTTCCAGCAGCCCTGATTAAATCTGGACACTCACATGTCTTACAGCAACCGTCCACATAGCTTTGAACAACACCACCACTCTGCAAGAAGAAAATAAAACGAGAAACTTCAGTTATCATGAAGCATTACTAAAGGAATGTAGCAGACACCAAATAATAAATCAATAAAGTGATGAAAATTCATAACTTGAACTTTGATTAAACTATGTGCACAGTTGTAGGTTCTGACCTGAACGCATTCTGAATCATTAAAAGGAGGACAAATAACCCCTGATGCAAGAATCACCGCTCCCACTGCTGTCTCCACACAGTCGTAACGTGTGCAGTTCTCCACCCAGGAACTCCCTGCCTGCGCACACGATTTAATTCAACAGCTCCTAAACAGATGAACACTGAACGTACGTGGATGTGGACTTGTTTATTCTCACAGTGAAAAGCTCCGCCGATCCGTTTTCGTTAGTGAAGGTGCAGGAGATGTTTTTACAGGAACCACAGCACACCTGAGGGTCCGTGGACGGCGCGTACACCTGGTGCTGAAAACACGAAGCAAATCCAAAACAGAAACAGGAATATAAGACAGTAAGGAAAGCCGTAAAAGTTAACTCCATAATAATGCGATGGATACCTACAGGTCCACATTTCTGGGAGCAGTTGACAGAGGTGACCTCCATCGCGTGGAATCCAGTGTGTGGATCTTTGTAATGCAGACACTGAACGGTGTAACACAGTTCTCCTTCAAAGTACTGAACCAGAGACTGTCCTGGACCCAGCACTGTCACCCCTTGGAACAGACACACAGCATCCTTCTCTACACACAAACACACACAGAGACACGGTATCTGTGAGTCACACAAAGTGAAAAGCAGATTGAGTTAGTGAACAGTCCTGATTGTGCTTTCACGTACGACACGTATGTTGAGGACATCCACAGACGGTGCTGCTGTCAGGGACCTCAGCCAGAACCTCCCCCTGAGAGAAAACAAAATGCTTACTTAACTGAATTTGTTCATTTTCTGGCACACAGTGACGTCTGGTGCAGCTTGGTTCTTTTATTTATTTTTTTGCTGACTCACCAACTGACATATGGAGAGCGTGGTGTCTTCACATTGGCATTCTGGACATTAGAGAAAAGAAGATTAAAGAGAGAAGTCGAGTGAAACTTCTGCAAGTATGTGATGGGCATTACAACCTTTAAGATAATGACAGAAGTGGCAACAGTTGCATATTTATGAGTGTACATATGTGTGTGTGTGTGTGTGTGTGTGCGTGGGCATGTACCACAGTGGTGATGGGGGCAGCAATCCCCAGGAACAGCAGTTTCAATCAAAGAGAGTCCAGGTGCACAACTCACAGATGTTTTGGGACAAAGGTTAACATCACACACTGCAAAAGATGGAAAAGGAAAGATAATATGAAGAAACTATATCAAACACACACACAGTCCCACAAGCTAACACACCTACCACAGTGGTACTGTGGACAACAGCTGTTGGTGGTGTTCAGGTCTACAGCCAGAATTTCTCCATGTGAGCAAGTCGGAATGGGCTCAATACATGACTCACACACTACTCAGACAAAAAAAACAACAACTTTTACTGCTGTAATTGGCAGAAGGATAAAGCAAAAGTGGAATAACGGTGACCCTTAAACCACAGATCAATTGTTTTAGTCTGACCTGTAAACTCTAATTCTAACTCTAAAACTTACCACACAGAAAAGAGTAGCAGCAAGATTTCTGGCCCCTGACCTCAACAAGAAACTGATCCTCCCTGCAGTTGGGGGCAGAAACAGGAGGACATGCCATGGGATCACACTCTGAGGGAGACAGTTTAACAATGGTCAAAGTTAAAGCAAAAAAGTTCAATTTAACAAAAGGCTTCGGTATAATTTCTTCTCACCGCATCGGTACTCTGGACAGCAGGACAGAGCACTGTAACCAATCACCAGCCTGTTTCCGTTATCACAAGGAGGGGCCTCACTGTCACAGATGGTCATGTTGCAATCTGATAAAGAGTGAAGGAAAGAAAACAAAAGCAGAGTGATCAAAGAGGAGAGCTTGTGTCTGTTTTCTTACCAAAAATAAAAATGAAACTCACCACATATTTTCTTTGGGCAACAAGATCCTTCTTCTAATACATCCAGGACATACTCTCCCTCCCTCTCACACAGTGGTGTAGGAACAGCACTGCAGTCTGGTTCGACAGCAACCACAGAACCGTTCTCCATGCACTTATACAGACAGCAGCTTCGAGCAGAGCCATTCCACACCTCTCCTGGGGCCCGGGGATTCCCCTCATTGTCTGTGCAGACTGATTAAACCAAAGATCAGAAAACACAGTATCGCCAGCATTTAACTTGTGCAAACCATGCACAGTTTAGTGTTAATTTGAGATGCCTGGTTTAAGTGTTTCCACTTACCACAGCGATCCTCGGTGACGCAGTAAGGTGAGTCGGCTCGATGCAGGATGGTCCCACTGCGACACACACACTCCTCTCTGATGAAGGAGCAGGTGGTTTCCTCGTAGTAGTCTTTGTTCAGACAGGTACGGCTGTTGCAGGTGCTCACGCAAGGCTGATACTCCTTGCCAGGGGGACATCGCAGTGCTGCGAGATGACAGGAACTTGTCAATAAGTAAGAAGCGTGAGTGAGCATTCGATCATTGTGCCGGCGTCATCTTACGGCAGAAATTGTGTCGCCTCCAGCTGATGCAGACTTGATGTGTGTAGCAGACTGCCACGTAGGCTGCCAGAAAGTCACACTGGTGATCCTTGTAATGCAGGTCTCCTGCCCACATGATGTCACAGAACTGCTCTGGAGGCACCTGTAAATATATAAGATCAATTAATCAGTAGGTTTTTTTTCTTTTTTGTCTTTGAAAACAAAAAAGTGAAAAAGCCAATGAAATGCTGTTAGGTACCTTGCTATGACACGGTGTAAAGGCTCTCTGCTGCAGCATAGAAAGACAAGTGGAACAGTCCCCAATGGTGCAGTTGTCTCCGACCCTGCGTGTGTGTTCGGTGTCATCTGTGGTTTGGACTCTCCACGCCTGCAGAAAGAGCATCATGTCTCCCACTTCCCTGACCACGGTGCCGTTCGGCAGCTTCAGGTCATCCTCTGGATTCCCATCACAAGAGCCTAGCAGATTAGGGAGACAGGTTTTTGGCACCGACGCGATTTTATTGCTGCTTAGACAGTCTGCAATAAAAATGTGAGGTGAGATAATGTCTGTCTAAAACTGTGTAACTGAACCAAATGGCTCTCAACATCTCAACCTGTCATATCCCGTAATGGCTCAAGTCAAAGTGATCCAGCAGTTCCGACATTAAGCCTTTAGGTGCTGAAAGACGGCACTTAAATAAATGAGGCTGGTGCAAATAAAGGCAAAGCTGCTGTGTGTGTATGTGTGTGTGTGTGCGTATATGTGTGTGTTTTTGAGGACTCACCACACAGGCCTCGGGTGGGTACAGATGCATTACTGGGAGAATTGTACAGCAGCACCATAATCCCGGTGCTGTGATACCACTGTATGCTAATACGGCCAGGTGTGTGGATCAGGTACATGCTCCCTGTGTCTTCCACATAAAAGGAGTGACGCGAAAATGGGAGCTTTGCGAGCCTGTAGTTTACAGTCACCTATAAAAATAACAAGAAAAAAACAGCTATATAATTTTAACAGGTAAGTAAAATTTGGGGTTGTACTGTATATTAGATAACTTGTAGCTCAGATAGTTTGAAGTAGGAATCTGTGGAAAAGTTGTGAACAATTAATTTCTTACCTGTTGTAGACACATTTTTAAATGACCTCAGTTTTGGAGAAAATAAGAGTCTAATTTTGACTGCACTGACCAATTAAAGGATAGTCTGAGCTCAGCTAAAGTGGATTGATGCCATCCTAAAAATGTCAAAGCAGCTTATGCAAACACTTTTTAAACCTTTATTTGACAGTTTTAGACTACATAGTTATTCTGGCCTAGGTATTATGATCATCCTGCCTGAAGTGCTACAGCTAGCTGATGCTGCCACCATAGAATTCTATGTAAATACCCACATAATACTAAAATTACATCAATGTAAAAAGTATGGTCTGTTCTGATTTTTCTTTTTAGATTGGAATCATTTTAAGATGTTTAGCAATCCACTTTGGTCTTGGTCCTGCTCAGCCTTTAGCTCATTGATTTAATCAAAATTAAACTTTCTCCAAACTGAGTTTGTTAGGAGACGTACAGCAGACGTCCAAAGACACCGCCCTGCTTCAAAAGATCTGAACTATAACTTGAAGATAACCACCTTGCGATCAAGTCGGTTGATTATGATCCTGTGGTTGGAAGTAGTAATGTTTAGTTTCTTAAAACAAAGACCAGATGTTCCACCTGTTGGACTCTGTAGGAAACAAACAATACAAACCACAATGATGCAGAATATTTATTTTTGAACACACGTGCAAGGATAAAGGAATAAGATTATACTCACAGGTCGTCTGATGGAGTTGACGCTCTATAAAGAACACAAAGCTTTAGGATGTTTTGCCAATATTATTATTATTCAATATTTATATATATTGCTTTACCTGGCTGGTTGGACATTTCTCCACGGTGCCAATAATAGTTTCTCTGGGGAGGTTAACCAAGATGTAGGAACCGTTGTCATACAAGGCCACATTATTACCATCAAATGTGATCACACGCAAGTCTGACATTACAGTACAGCGACCTGACACAAGAAAACACACATCACTTCAGCAACATGTTACTTATTATTTGAAAATGTGACATTTCCAACAGAACTTACACGGACACTGCCACTGTGGGCAGCAGGGGTCTGTGTTGATGAGGATGGGCAGGCCCAGCAGACTGCACTGAGGTGCGATGGTG
>JAVKLF010000011.1:10621854-10634968 GCA_034783495.1 Millerichthys robustus | reverse complement strand
AAACTGCATGATGTAAAAAACTGCAAATGCTGCCTACAGTAACTTTCTCTACAAACTCAGCTGCAGACACACAAGCTCAACTCATACATTTTTAAAATATATATCCTTTTCAAGCTTTAACTTTTAGGTAATGGCTAAATAGCGTTTTTCACTCTGTCTGTGTCCTCCTCTCTCTACCCTCTAACAGACATTCTTGGAAGGTGAATCCTACCAAGCAATTAGGAAATTAAACTGACTGAACAGACAAGGACACCCTAATTAGGAGGATTACTTTGTAAAATGTTGGGACTAGCAACATAATTAATTTGCTGTATTAAAAAGCTAAATCACTACATGTTTTGCACTGTCCACAAAAAACACTGATGAATAAAAAAATGTTTCTGACCATGTACTGAGCTCAGTATTTTCCATTGATTTTTTTTGTCACGCTCCTATAATGCCAACTAATGCCAAATCCACCAAATTGATGATTGAATGCAAATATAAAATATGAGGCATTCTTCAGTAAGACATACTGTATCTAACCATAATGAAGTGTTTATTTTCTAAATATATTATGGCATTCATAAAATATTGAAAACACAAAACCTACTCAAATCTCTCATCCAGTCTACACCGACATATGCAGTAATAAAAAAAAAACACAGATATATTTTCTGAATAAGATCCTTTGATTTTATAATCATGGTATCGAGTGTTGAATCAAGAGTATACATATATGCTTTCTCCTAGCAGTGAAACACTAGACCAACTTAAATAATTAGCAGAGGTTAATTTGGAGCCTGTATGAGTTTTATTGGCTCTCTTAATAACTGTGTCACTTTTGGTACCCTTCTGGAAGGGCTTAAGAAGCTGGAGCTCTAGGGATCCATTTTTATTTTGTTGCCCACATAAATATTAGCAAATGGATGGATAGATGACTGAATGGATGGAAGGTCATAAATAGAGAAATTAATGAGTGTAAAAAATGCCTCTAGCTGTAATGTCCGTTATTTTGAAAGAAACATTTTAAAGATCCACGTAAAAAACAATTATGAAAAAATAACTAACTAGCTGAAGTTTGATGTTGAGGGTTTGTGCATGTTTGCGTCTTTACAACAGTGACCCTTACTGTGCAAGGTGTAGTGGGCAAGAGGAAATGAGGCGTGGTCGATGCTTCAGTTGTAGGAGAGGTTTCGGGGCTTGTGATTATCTCTGTAGTGGCAGGTTCTGTAGTAGGAGGGGCTGTTGTTGGCTCAGTGGTAGTTTCTGGGGTGGTGGTTTTGGTTGGTTCGGGATTGGTTGTGGATTGTGTGGTGGTCTCAGGGACAGTAGTGGTGGGCGCGGTCGTGATGACTGTGGTGGTCGGCGGCAGGGTGGTGGGGGACGTTGTAGGAGGTGGGGTAGTCGGTGTGGTAACGGTGGTGGTAGAAGCAGAAGTCGTAGGAAGCGGGGGCGAAGCTGAAGTGGTGGGTGTTGCTGAGGTGACCGCTGTAGACGGAGTGTGCGTCATTTCCGTTGTGCTGATGGTGGTTGGTTCAGGTGTGGTAGGAGCAACAGTAGTTGGAGGAGTGGTGGACGTGGTTGGAGTTGTGGCAAGCAGAGTGGTGAGCTCAGTAGTTAATGTTGTGGTGACAACCGGGGGAGTGGTGGCGGGTGTAGTTGTTGTGGGACTGACGGTAGTGGAGGACGCTGTTGTTGCTCTTGTTGTGGTGGTAGTTGTCATTCTTGTGGTTGTGGTCGGAGTTGTGGTTGGTGTTGTGGGTCCTGTAGTAGTTCTGTTGGACCGTGTCACAAAGGCAAAGGGTGTTGGAGTTGGAGGAAGGGACACACCTGCATGAAACAATCAGCATCATAAGCAAATAGTTCTATTAATTCAAAACAATTGGATACAAGTCCAGTATTGTAAACAGACTGTCTGCTCTCACAGTCCTCTGTGTAGACGCATCTTCTTGTGACTTCATCCAGGATCATGTTTTTGGGACAACGAGGGAAGCAGCCCTCCACACTGTAACACGCAAAAACGGTTTCAGTCACGAGCAGAGCACAGATTATGTCAGCTGTACAATAATTGCCTGTACTGAGCCAATCCTCTTACGGAGGCAGGAACTGGCAGCGCGTGGCATCTGGATCATTGCACGTGCGGACACAAGAACTTGCGCAGGCCTGATAACGCCACTCGCACATCATACGGTAAGGTATTATAAAAGGGCTTTCTGCAAAAAGAGAGAAAAATATATTAGTTAGCATTTGTGTGTACAGAATGCAAATTAATTTACTGAGAACCCCAGAATGTGAAAATGTGTTAAAACATGATTAAGAAAGTCCCACCAAATTTTGCCACAAATCTCTAAAAACACTAGACCAACAAGCTGATGCACTAATTTCCACGTTTCTCTTCTTTTCAGTAAATCGGAATTCCTAAAGAGGAAAGAGAAACTGACGTAATTTATTTTCACCAATATGGTTTCAACCTCCAGGTTATTGTTTGCTCTGTGGAGTCAAGTCTTTTAAATCTGTATTTTAGTTTGGAAAATTAGAGGATAAGTGAACTGAGGAGAGAATTACCACCTGTATTCTGTTCACCTAAACTTAGCCTGCTACAACAGACTGAATGTTTGGTGAGTGTGTATTTTTGAAGAGTGGCTGACTTATTGCATTACAAAGAACTGGATAAACAGATCTACACACCAATATTTGGCTGGATGCACAGATCTTTCAACAACTGTTACAGAACCGTGATGACTGGGTTTGAACCTGGGAAGTGTTTACTGACACTCTCTGACATTGTCAGAGTACATGTGATAGAAACAGATTTGTGTTTCTCACCCTCCAGGGTGAAGCTGCTACTGGACTTGAAGCCCTCTGAGCTGCTGTATCTCTGGGCTCTAGCAGCAGTGCGCGTGAGTGTCAGAAAGATTCCAGGTTGGCTAACGAGCTCGAACGAGGTGTAACCTGGCAGAAACAGCCCCTGGTGCTGGACAAAGGTCGCCCTACGACCAAACTCTGCCCCTCGACTCCACTGCTCTAACTGGAGGCGGCTGCGGCCTGACACCACGAGAAAATAGTTTGGTCTTTCTGCAGACTCAAGTGAAACAACTGGAACACCTTCAGGAAGGAGACAATAATTTCATTGATATTACTGAAACAATGTGAAACGTCAGTACACTTTAATATGAATGCAGATGCTCTCACGTGATGTCCTGTCCTTCCAAAGGCCTTCAGTGATCATAAAGTTGAAGAGTAGGCCTGGGGCCGGCAACTGTCCCGGTCTCTCTCTTATAAGCGAAAACACTGAACTACTGGTGCGGTTCACTCCAAACATGGTGTCGTTATAAACAGCACTCACCAAAGAAAATGGGCCATCGCCTAACTCTGCGGAGATGTGAGAGAAAGAGACAGGAAATGAGTCTGGTGACGAGCCCCATGGGAACCAAAATGAACCCATAAACAAGTAGAACAGAAGATCCTCGCTCCAACTTACCTTGGTTATAGTATTCACAGTCATAGGCTGAAAAAAGGGAGGTAGGAGTTTAAAAGCATTTCAAAGAGACTGAGGTAAAATCACAGATCTAAAAGAAGCATGTAAACAACCTAGAAAATATAGCAGAATGTGGTGACACAGAGTGTGCTCTTTGAATGTGTCTTTGTGAGCATACTCACGACAGACTGAGGGTGACCTCCAGTGTATCGTGACCCCCTGCTGACAGCATTTGTGCGCGTATGCAGCGATGGACGTGCAAAGACACTCGCAATCTCCCCCGCGGTTGCAGTTGCAAGTGTCTGTCAGGCAGTTCCTATAAAACCAGGCCACATCAACCTGAAGGGTATGCACAACATGCAAACCCAGTCACAAACACAGAAACACACACGCAATCACAGACTGAGGCGGGCAAAATCTTGCCAGGAGAGGCCGTGTTTACAGGGTGAACGGTTTTCAATTATTCACACTGGAGGAATTGATGAGAGATCAGGACAAAGGAATGTGGGTCAACTTCTGGTGCAGAAAGTAACAGATGAGCTCTGAGATGAAGAGCCAAAACGCTGCACTGAGTTGGTCTGTTGACAGGCGAGATTAACTCAACCTTCATTCTTTGACATAGACTTTTTAAACACACATAAACAGCATTACAATTAAACATTCTCAGTCAATATAATAGTACTCAATGAGCTGACTAATTCTATTTTCTTATTTTGCAGAACAAGGACTCAAAATATCTTCTACTTGTTTCTTCTTTTTTCAGCTTTTCCTTCTTCAAGGGTCGCTACAACAAGTCAGCCTCCTTTATCTAACTCTGTCCTCCATGTTCTATCTAACTGCATCCATTTATCTCCTCTAACATCCCTTTACCAATATACCCACTGTTCCCCCCCTCCACATGTCTAAACCATCTCAGTTTGGTCTTATATGATATGATATGGCATTAACAATGAATAGTGTCATGTAAATTAAACAAGAAATCTCTACATTAAAAAAATAATGTATGTTTTGTTCACACCCCGCCCGTCGCACTGTGACTACTGGATATAGGCACCAGTGACCCCCTTAACCCTGAAAGGAAGTAGTGGGTAAGGATAATGGATAGATGTTGTGTTCACAAAAAGAAAATCTCAACTAATTTTTTAAGCTAAATGAGCTTTGTGTTTGACTAGCGGAACATAAAGCACTAAGTAGGTGTTCTTGAGAAGATCTACAAAAACCAAATTATCTTTAAAAA
Source organism: Millerichthys robustus (assembly GCA_034783495.1). Lineage (NCBI taxonomy): Eukaryota > Metazoa > Chordata > Actinopteri > Cyprinodontiformes > Rivulidae > Millerichthys > Millerichthys robustus. Next base: position 10,630,271 of record JAVKLF010000011.1, on the reverse strand, counting down.
ATGTTACCAATGCCTTCCGTTTTTTCTCTTCTCCGTGGTTTGCCCTGGCGAATGAACTCACACAAAATATTGGGTATTATTTTATGGCAGATGGCCTTCCTGATGCAACCGTGTGTCCAAACCTTTTATTTTGTGGGTCAAAAGATGAAAAGGTTGAGAATGGCTTAGGTGTGTATAAACATGTGGCTCCATCTACTGGCCATAAATTAGACATAGAAGGCAGTTTAAACTCCAGCAACACCTGCAGTACTAAACAATTTTATTATCTGACCCGCCTGTAATGGTTTATAGCCTGCCAGGCTCATAAATATAAATATTAGATGGTAAAAAGTTACAATTTGCCTATTCTAGTAATCTAGCATGCGGTGTAAAGAACAAACAATGGACCTCCTTAGATCAGTTAAGAAGTGTTCCCATAACCCCTTTCTAACCCCTTCTCTCTTGTTGCAAGAAAGATAACCTTTCTATTGCTGCATTCACTAATTCCACGTGAGTATGTGTGTCCAATTTAGTGGCACTTACCACATTGTGACAAGGTGCAAATACATCACTGTAGAGGAGAGCACACTCCCTTTTAGCGTACGGCTGTCTCCCCAAGTCCCCTTCACACGGTCGCTCAAGTATGTAGTCACTTTCACACTAAAAACAAATGCGCACAGAGAATGTGATCAAGTGTCTGATTACTCTTAAATATCACAGTGGGCTCCAGGGACACAGCTACATAAATTACAGGCGCAGCAGGGAGGAGTGAGAGAGTGAGACAAACCAAGACAGAAACAAATAGAGGTAAGAGGCAAGACAGAATAAAACTCCACACAAGGAAAGGAAAGAGCTGACTCATACCTGTCCTAAGGCCCAGCTGTCTCCAAATGTCTGCGCGTTATTGACTTCCATGTGGCTAGATGTGGTCATGTCGTTTACGGTCACGCTGTCAAAATTTCCACACATACCACTAAGAAGGCCCTGAAAAAAAACAACCAGAGGTGTGTGTGTGTTTTTTTTTTCACAGAACACTTAGAAACTGCTTCTATGTTCAGACCTTCCAATGAGGTCCAACTCTGATGTGTACAGTTGTCTTGCGGTCCCAAAGGATGGTCAGATCCTGGCTAGAGAAATGAACCACAGTGTAGTAGCCTGCATTCCAGAGCTCAAACTCTGACCCTCGGCCCACAACAGTTGAGGGGTTCTGAAGCAGGGGGAAAACCAAAAACATAGACAGAAATGTTGCTGCATTAACAGATTGGTGGCCAGCAATAAACAAAGAAAAAGTAGCAGCTTGCTGGATCCATTAATGTGTAACTCTGTGTATAAAAGTACAGGATTGCCAGAGTTGTCAGTGAAGTAGATTTTGGTGAGTCCCACGTGAATCACCAGTATTTTCATGCACACAATGCCGCTCTCATAGCAGTCCTTGTTTTGGGCAACAATGGACACCTCGGTTTCTCCAGTGCTCTGGTGAGAGAAAATCAAAATATTACTCTTGGGAGAAAACAAAGCATTGAAGGCTCATCTCATAGCTGATGAGCAACAGATCATTTATTTGTGGTTGGAAATATCAGGAATCATTGCCATCATTTATGGCAATACTTTAGGACACAGCTCTGCCACCAGTCGTTTTAGGCCTGAACCAGAATGTTTGTTCTGCTAATTCTAATTCTATATCCCTGGGAGCGCAGGAGCCCAGGGGTTTGACGTGAACACTGCTTTCTTTGTGTCATTTTCTGCTTTGCTCGCCGTCTGCTTGCTACTACTGTAGTGTACGCACACACCCACTTGCGCGCGCACACACACACAGACGCACCTTAATCTGCCCTAATTTAAAACCAACTCTCCCTTTCAAGATAGGAAACGGGCTTAGATCTTGTTTCCCAGATTTGTATCAGTCTGAGCCTGGAAATGTTAAGGAGATGCTCCTCCTCTGCCGTCTGTCTTTCACACACTTTTCTAACCCCTGTTTCTAAAAAAAACTCTCACATAATCAAAGTTAGAATTCTTGAGCCAAAATCCATTTTTTAAAAGCCATTTACTTATTTCTTGTGCTCATGAAAATGTACTTTTACACAAGTGGGCAGACAGACTCTACTCACTTTAAGAAGGTAGACCTGACAGTCAGAGTAGTAGTCGTACTCAAGGCCATCAAAGGTGTGGTAGTGTCTGTCGCTGTATACAGTACACACAGCTGGACACGGATAGTAGCTGCAGTTAAAAAAGCCTCGATGGCAAACACTGACAAGGCAGGAACGGGAAACAAGAGCAGGGCAGAAATGTTATGCATGAAGTAGTCTGATTTCCTTAGACTTTAGCAATATTGTAAAACATAATGGAGATCCTGAGTTTGGAATCACACTGCCAATTGAAATAAAATCAAATATTTACCATCTGTAGCAAGATGTTTCCACTATTTGTCCAGGCAGGTACTCAAGTCCCAGCCAAGCACAGGGGCAGTTCTCCGGATAGTAACACTCGCCCTGGTGCAGCACCAGCCTTCATGGATGAAACATTTATTAGGACACACACAACTTGAAAGCATCTAAATTAATTCCACTTGCTGTGCTTTTGCTCTTTAATTAAAATTGATTACTGACAAACTCAAGCTTTCAGGCAGCCACGGTTTTAATTAATGTCAGTTGGTTAAGCCGTTTAAATTTGGAAAATTCAATTGAGGACAAAAACTCTTTTGCCTGAGACCATCGAACAAATTACATCTACACAAGATCACAACAATACACTTATAATTTGGACAAATGACCCCAGCAACTTTAAGTAATCACAGATATTGTTTAAATTAAAGCTAATAAATCCTTAAAGCTCTACAGATTAGTGAGGGACTCCAGCAATAAATTTAGTTTCTTTCTTAAGCTCTCAATTGTTTTAGTTTTTGTCAGAGAAAGGACTGATCTCAGATATGCATTAAAAGAAACGACTGCTCAGAAGGTCAATTGTGTGTTTTTTTAAAGAAAGAAGCAGGTCTTTATATTACCCAGGAGGGCAGACGCAGCCAGGTATGCACAGCGTGTTGGGTGGGCAGGTGAGATTCAACATCAGGTTGCGGCAGGTCGGCGCGCAGGCCACTCCTCCTCTCTGCTCGGTGCAGCTGTGGTACACTTTTCCCTCGGGACACTCCCCAACCTCTATGCTGTCGGGCTCTACAATAATCACCCACACAAACACACGCTGCAAAATCAATGCGCTGCTCGCTTAAAACATCAACGGCAGCAGTCAGTCATAGGAAACAAAGCAACAACTGCAGACATGAAGCTCTTGATTTCAGCGAGCTGGAAATAGCCTGAAACGGCACTTTGTTGTTGGAATGAACTGAAGCAGAATTTAAAGGAAAAGGAGGGGTATGGGGGTGTGCAGAGAGGCTACCTTTTTCCTCTGGCTCGCACTCCATCTTCCCATTTCTGCACAGGCTGGTGGGCGAGGCATGAAAGATGAGAGAAAGTGCTTGTGAAAGAGAATAATGTTATCAAATACGAAGTCAGTTCAAGTGCCTCCTCCCTCATCTGACAACAACTCAAGCCTTTATTAGGCCGCGCTTTCCAAGTACGCAGCTCAAAGGAGAGCAGCGAAGGGGCGGTTTAAATTTTCACATCTAGTTAGGGTTAGCTGTGCCTCACCAAGGTCCAGATGCACTGAAGGTCACCTCTCCTGGCTGTGACACCCCACCCATGGAGTAACAATGACACTGTGACCTGAGGAGAAACAGCATTCTGAGGCTTTCTGCGTTGAAGCGCAGTTCGATCACAGCCAACGTGCTCTGAAGGCAACTGATCTCGACTTTAAGGATAAACCATAAAGTCTTACATCTGCACACAGCGCTGGCGCACGTCATCGTAGTAACTGCCTTCAGGACAGCCGCACCCCTCAGCGCAGTCATTGGGGTCACAGGTCTCGATGGTAGACAGAGCACGGCAGGATCGACCACAGGATGAAACGCAGGAGTGGTACAGCATACCACCAAGACACACCACTCCTACACATCCAAAACAAAACTAATTCACTTTCACATAGCACACCGCAAATGACCCCACGTGTATTAAGAGTACATTAACAGAAACTCACCACACTCAGAGACTTGTGATCTGAAGTTAATATCAACTTCATGTTTGGAGCACAGATAAGTGTAGTGAGCCAGCGCTGTGCACAGGCAGCTGCTTCCACAACGACAGGCCTGATAACGACACTGCTGCTGGTAGATGTTTGGGCTGATGTAGCCATGACATGGAGAGAAAACACTCCCCAAAAGCACATCACACTGGGATGCGTAGAACACTGGTACATACACGTGCACACATGCAAAACTATTAATACGGTTTGATCTAAAAGCCTTTAAACACATTAAGAATGAGGTCAAATTATTACCGTTGTGCTGGTTCATCTCGCATGGATCTATAACGGGCAGATTGACCGGAGCAACACACGCCGACGACACCTTCCAAGCATTGGCGTGCAGCTGAGGAGTGCCCTCTATCATACCTGCTGGAGACCTGCACAAATGCAAAAAACACACAGCAAAGGTAACTTTTTGAAAACTATTCTTTTCTTTGTTTGTTTTTGCAAGTGAGGAGAGTTTGCTCACAGGAAATCGTCTCGTAGATTTCCATTAAAAGTTCCGCAAAGGCCCAACGTCTGTCCACGCCATTGGCTGTCCAGCTGCACATAAACCCGACCCCCTCGGCCGTCATAATACAGCTTTAGACCAATCCTTGCCTTCAGCTGTGTGAACACAGAGGTCAGCCTGTGCACCTCAACAGCATCTGTATATGAGGAGATAAATGTGCATACAAAGTTTGAGGTGAATTTAAAAAACAATCAGGATTTGATACATGCAGATTCTTTTGTCCTTGAAAGTCTTTTGTCTTTTGAATACTACCATCGATGTAAGGGAGTGCAGGAGCAGCGTGGACACCAATTATCACCTCCCCTTCTCTTGTCACGGTGATCTGATGACTGACATCTTCATCCAACACCACAGTTACTGACTGAATACACACTTGATGCTGTGGGCATGTGATAAAAACAAAAAGAAAAATAAATACATAAAAAGACATGCCAGCGTTGGTTAGTAAAGTATATGACACGTTAATGGTTTTTTTTTTATATCGATTTGTGTTTAAAATAATCTTTCAATGGTTTTGTTGCTTTTTATGTGAGTAGATTTCCTTCATCTGAAAATCAATTAGTAGGAATAATCTTTGACCAATGAGGTGTCCAGCTTTGCTGTTTGCAACCACGTAACATAGAAATGTCAGAGTAATACCATGAACAAAGTTTTCACCGAGGGATTATCTGTGACCTTGACCTTTGACCCAATGACTTTGAACTCGATAGTGATCATCCTTAGCCTTGGAGGAGTCTAGCTGTGCAGGTTATCTGTGTTATCAAGAATTATCAATTTAGAGCTCAAACAAGAATTTGTCCACTGACAGAAAGATGGACGATGCCATCTCGTAATATTTCCTATCTCAGAATGGGGTATAAAGACGCTATGATCTGCTTCACATGTCACCTGAGTATTTTTAGATGAAAAGCAGAGAAAGAACAATCCCAGCCACACAGATCTAAAGGACAAAATATCTCTGAAGGATGACAAAACATCTCCACAGAAACGTGTTCTGAAAGGAGATTAGATTAGAATTTCCACAGAAAGGTTTTCTGACGTTTATTGCTTTGAGCTCCAATCTCAAAAATGAGTTTTTCTGTATTACATTAGAACAAACACCCCTGCTGCACAACTTAGTAATGCAATTACTACAAGATTGAGTTTAATAATTCAACACTTTGATGATATTACACAGAGGTGTACTCACATCTGTTTTACACAATATGTGTGTGTGTGTGTGTGTGTGTGTGTGTGTGTGTGTGTGTGTGTGTGTGTGTGTGTGTGTGTGTGTGTGTGTGGTGAGTTCTACCTCTGCACAGGTCGTATACTGCAGTGTGACCGTGAATCTGCTGCTGCCGCGGCTCTTTGCCAGCACGTACTGACACGCCCCTGGCTGGAGGAACATCCTGCCATCGAACGTGGTCACAAACACATCCCCTACCACTGAACATTCAGCTGTGAAGAGACAAGGGACAAAACAGGTTCTAGCATCTGACGTTTGGCTTCTGCACCCCTGTGTGTTCGTGACGGGGACTCTCACCTGTGCAGTTGTTCTCTGTGCAGTTCCACACACCTCCCATGCACACGCTGGAAAGGAAAAGTGTAGCGAGTTAGCGGCACATCGCATGTGCCACACGAATGCTAAGGGAAACAAAGTTCAGGCTCACCAAACACTGCAGCCCTGTTGAAGCACTTGTCCTTGTACGTAGGATGTTCCATGATAAACACAAGGACACTGAGAAACAGGGATGCAAGTCCCGTTTTGTAAGATAAAACCTGCATCAAAAGGGTCACACTGAGTTAAATGAAACTGGTATACCAAAATGACCAACTATCTTTTTTGTATTTATTTCAATACCATCAGGGCAGTAGCAGCCATCCAGACAGTGCAGGTTGGTTCCTAGACACTCTTTCTCAAATGTGCAGGTAGGTGGACAACAACTGATACAGTCTCTATACACGAAGCTCTCCTCACAGCCATCATCTGTGCAAACACAAACACAGAACACACGGTTGAATCAGTACAAGTCCTTTAACCAGGGGAAGCACTTGTTTTATGAACTGAACTTGTGTTTTTGAAGATACAGTAACTTCCGGGGAAGCTTACAACATGAGGGGAAGCTGTCTCGCCACTCCCTTACAGGATATCCTACATGTGAACAAGCTCTGGTATATTCAACCAAGGCACGACAAAAAGTTTCCTCATCATCAGACCTAGAGTGAAAGACAAAAAGTTGTAGGTGGAATAATCTGGTTCTCCAACATAAAGATTCTAAGTGAACAAAATGTAACCGTTTGTCAGTGTTTTGACTTACACACAGAGGTCAGAAACACAGCTGGCAACGAAGGGATTGGGGTCAATGTTTTCATGACAAGACAGAAATGGAAAGAAGAGAAGCGCACTGCATTTCTCTATGGCGTCCTGCAGGTATTTACGCAAATACAGGATATGTGATATAGACAGAAAAGTGCAAGAAAGTAAAATGAAAGCATCATCCTGGCATTTTCTGAGCTGAAAACCTCAAAGTATAATGTTTCTTGCGGGTTTCCATAACAAGACATTTCAATAAAATCATCATGTAGTTTATTATAAAATGCAAATATTGAGTAGAAATATTGTTCTTTGATTCTCACATCCATGTCTGACTCCGAATTGCAGGGCCCGCTGAAGACAAGCTCTACTGAGGGACAGACTCTCTCATGAGGGAGATCCACAGTCCAACTGTTAGCAAATACTGCAGGTTCATCTGTCCGAATGCCTAGAACACAAACTCAGCACATCACTGTCAGCATTTCACTAGATTGGCTAGGTTGACACTGCAGACAAAAGAATCTCAAATCTAAGTTTCTTTTTTTTATAACAGTCTAAGTGTGACATATACTTTTATATTTCAAAATTCAACCCTTTTTCATATGTGATATTTTTCAAAGTGACTACAGCCTGAGTGGTCATGTGACATCACATCCAACTTCTACATCATTGAGGTAGGGATACACAGATCGAGAAGTTCAAAGTATGGAACTCCACTTTCTTTTAGCTACAGAAGACTGTTTTTCCACAACAAATAGTGACCACATTTCTGCCTGTCTGAGAAAAGTTTTCTTTTTCTTCCAACTGTTCAAAACCAAAACACCAGTTCCCTTCTGTCATTCTGCCCAGACCTGAGCAGGTCCCACTGCAACTATAATTAGCCAGAATCAGTGTTGAGTGTATAATAGCAGTAATTGTAATGAGTGGGTGCTGAGTGAAAGGGAGAACGGAAGAGGGGGCCAGTTGGGCCAGTCTTACCACGAGCAGTGGTAAGGTCATCGCCAGCGATGTGGTTGAAGTTCCCACACAAGCCACATGGGGCGCCCTGGTGCTCCTCGCTCATTTTCAGGTAGACGCCCGATCCTCCGTCCCAGGCCAAGGAGAAGCCAAACACAGTCTTCACGAGCAGGTAGTCAGCCAGTCGCTCGATAAACACCCCACCTACAGTCTGAGGCAGACTCAGCCTGACATTTCACACAAACATACACACACACAAACCAGACAGGTGATGTACATCTGAAAGTATTATCTTTAGCTCTTTATTATCAATTAACTCTACGTGTGAATGAGTTGTAAGAAAACTGGTGGCTGTGCGTGTTTTTCTTCCCCTCCTTCACACCTGCGACCTCCCTGATGGACCTGATATCCAGAGATGTGAATCTCCTCCTCATTTGGGAAGAACAGACTGAGAGCTCTCGGACATAAGTATCCACTTCCCTCACACACTCTGCTATTATGAATCTGAAAGGACAGACAAAAGGACAGCTGAGAAAAATGCAA
>JAVKLF010000011.1:10567260-10580701 GCA_034783495.1 Millerichthys robustus | reverse complement strand
CTGTCTGTCTGTCTGTCTGTCTGTCTGTCTGTCTGTCTGTCTGTCTGTCTGTCTGTCTGTCCGTCCGTCCGTCCGTCTGTCTGTCTAATCTGTGTTGTCATCATACCCTTACATTTTATTTTTTAGAAATGTTTGTGTAGTGCACCATTATACTTCAGAATAACATACTTTATGTTTGATAAAATTAGCTTTTAATTGTGCTTCTATTTAAAATAAGTGCTATATTTTAAGGTATGGTGCTGCTGTGTATTATATTAAAAAAAGCTTTATTCTGAAGCAAAGTTTACAGGAATAAAGTTACTATTTTGGCTCTGCTTTTCTGTGGATGAAGCTCGCCCTCAGACAGAGGAGAGGGAGCTGTAAGCTCCTGCTCCCTGTTAGTTTAGAGACACACGTACAGCTTGGGTAAATTGGCCCCACACCTTCCTTTCCTTCCGTGTGGATCAGTCAGGGAATTAGCCGTGCTCCTCCTGTCCCGCTGCTCGCGCGCATTAAGCCCAACGCTCCTTCTGAGAGAGAGCGCGCGGATAGTCCACCATCATCTCCGCCCCCTGAGGCGTTGAAATGTCTGACCATCCTTTATATGTCCCCATAACGAAGCACCGTTATCCTGCGGGCATTGGTGAGTTCACTTTTTAACTTCATGTTGATATTTAGGCGTATATCTCATCATTCAGTCCCCCACAAAATGAGGGGGATGGTTCTTTTTTTTTACTTTTAAAATTACTTTTAGATAAATTAACCGCTCAGGTGTTAATGCTAGCTTAGCAGCTAATAAAAAAATGAGTTTTTAAAATGCAAATTCCCGATGGCTTTAAAGCGGTGAAACTCAACTTGACTAGGAACATTTAATTAAAGTTGTTGATTATGCAGTTTAAGAATAACCTTGGGATTAATTAGCTGTGGAAATAAATTATAATGATGCCAGTAGTCTTCAGACATAAACCGCATTTTCAAAAATACTCATCCGAATGTTTTGGCACAGTCAAAGTTATATTTGTATAATTTTTTAAAAGATGGTTTTCATGGTGGTGTAATGGAATAATAAGATGTCAAAGGGATGTGTAACGTGCTGTATTTTAGGAGCATTAGTTCAGCTGTCCATCTATCGATGAGCTGACAGAAAGCTTTCAAGCCTTTAAGCTCCACACAAACACAGAGAGCTCATCTTCTGCCTCTCTCAAAGCTAAAAGGGAGAGAGGAGGTCATTTATAGTGCTGAAAGTAATTTGGACTTTTAAATGGTACAACACAACAGTCGCAGTAACAGTCCTGTCGTTTCACGTTAAAATATAAACACATTACTGTAAACATTTTGGTAACAAAGTTTTTTTTTAAAGCACGTTGAAAACACTGTCCAGTGATCAAAGTGCTTTGCAGAAAGGAGCTCAAAATAAAATAAGAAAGGACAAATAAAGGCAACAAAATTAATCAAAACAATCCAGCCTTAAAATATTATTTGCTTAAAAGTTCATCTTCCGCTTCTTCTCTCCTACAACTTAATGAAGACATTCTGAGTAGTCTTAAATTTCTGTAAAAATTTTGTGTGTACTGATATTTATGTACACATTCTTTGGAGCAGAGAGAAAAGGTATCATGACTGATAAACTCAATGCTCGAGTCTCTCTCCTTTAGACATATCTACTTTTATTCCTTCAGTAAAAGCAAAATACCATTTATAAAATATTTGTAAGATTGATACTTTATGATTGAGGCTAGACCTTTACAGCAGGCACTAAATGTAGTGAAAAGTCTAGTTTGGAATTTATTTGATGTCAGAATCTATTTAGTTTGAAGAGAGAAAACAACCTAAATATACCTGTGCCTAAACTTGGCTGTAAAGTTAGATATTAAGAATATGATGTAAACAAAGTCAGTGTATGTTATAAAAGTCTCAATTCAGATTAGCGAAGGCTAAAATCAGAGCAGCCCAAAGTAAAATAAAGGTTTTAAAGTGGCCTAGTATTAAAAATGAGTCAAACCTTTTGATTAGTCAACTGGAGACACCTGCAATGTACTTAGTATTTCAAAAGACATTAAAGATGTATATGTTTTATTTTTCTTCTTTCAAAAAACCTTCAACTTCCCAAAATGCCGATGATGTTCTTGAACCTCCTGAAATACCTCATCTGTTGTCCTGGTAGCTTCTACTATTCTTTCCCACTCTGCTTTTCTTTTGAACCAATCAACTACAATTTTTTGGAACTGACTAGAATTCTAGATGCCAGGTTGATGAGATGTGCTCAGTGCATCATGGGACATGCCCAAGCAGCCTAGAGCAGAAAAATCAAAGAGGTCATTCAGCGTCACCTTTATTTTATAACGTAAAATAAAAGACTTAAAGATAAAGAGGGTTCCCAGAAGAAAGAAGCCTGACGTTTGAAGCATCTGCCTCCTATTTGATATAGATTCCCAAAAACTAGGGCTGAAAGGCAAAATAGTGCCTTCTAAGACAACTTATTTTTGTTTCAGCTGTAAAAGTAGTGCAAACTGTAGCAGGTGCAAGCACGGGACTGAGGATTGAAACAAACACCATCTATTATATTATTAGAAAATTTGCAAGGTTATGTATCCTTCTGTTGTGCTAATAACATATGTTATCTTATCCATTAGACATCTTTATATTAACAGTAGAACACAGCTTTAAAACCACAGATAAATTTAAATCACAGCGCTCTGACGAGACTATTCTTCATTTGCATCTTGGCTCTGGGATGGTAATTCTTGGAATTGGGATTACCAGGGATGTTGGTGCACATGTGTAAAAGGATTGTCTGGTAAAGCAGTTTGTATGTTGTCTGCATGCAGCCTAGCTAACTTGTGGTGTGTATACAGGTACACGTTTGAGGCATTTTCCTGGTGTGTTAAATGGGTTGATTATATTAACAGCCGGTCTGGGGCCGTAAACATTGTATACAGGTTGTAGCCACTTTTTACCAACTCTTAATTTTGGTGAAATGTTATTTTGAAAGATCAATTATTTCCACTAATGTTAAAAAGCATTTGTAAGGCTTTACACAGTATGAAAATTAATACAACCTGATCAGTCAAAAAAAGAAAAACAGAAATAAAACAAAAAGTTTTGCAAGGGATTCACAAATTGAAATGACTTTTTCTCAAGTTCTAAAAATTGTAATTACTTCTAAGCATGATCCCTGCGGATACTACAGTGTGACTTTTAGAAACTATTTTGTGCACCTGGCGTAACTCCAAATTTCCTCTGTTGAATCAGATCTGAGAAATTACATTTTCATACACAGAGAAAATGAGCCCAGTGACCAAATAATTTTTAAAAATTGTAATCTCTGCTGCCTAGATTTTAGTGCATGCTTAAAGAGCAGCCAGGTTGTTTTTTTTCTAAATGCAATCAGTGCATAACTGTTGTACTTTAAATTTTTTAACAGAGGGATGAAACACAGAAGGACAAACAGCCTTCATCATAGCAATGAGTGAGTCATCGACTCTTCACTCAACGAAGCTAGTTTCATTAGCCCGATCACTGTCAGGGTTTGCACTCGATCCTGCAAATGGAGGCCTTGCCAACCTTCCTGAGGATAACGAGCCCCCGCCACCGGTAAAGTCACAAATATTCACCTGAGTCCTAAAACACACTGCTAAAGTTTCCATACTAACATATTTTATTGCAAAATTATTCTGATAAATCTACACCATATTTCACGTCATTTCCTAATATTTGCCTGTGTTTGTTTTTGCTAGGAGTCTGGGATTGATCTAGGACCTGGGCTGTTTTTTGCTGATGGCAAGAGGAAAGTGGATTATGTGCTTTGCTACAAATACAAAAAAAGGCGTTCGTCTAGAGGGCGTCTGTCCATTTCATCCAATGGAACTGTTCCGCTGATAGTACCACTTCGGCCTGAAACTGAAGTGGAATCTGGTGCAGCAGGTACTGCAGTAGGAGACGCAGAGGAGTCAAAGCTGTCTGAGGAGGAAAAGGTTTTGATGCGGGAAGAGTTTGAAGCAGGACTTCTTGAGGCTGGACTGCATATTGAAAGAGATAAAGAGGTGTGTATCTGTAGTATTTACCCGTTGTTTGATTTTATTTCACTTTATACTGCGTGGGAGGCTGAGGAAACCGTGTTAAATAGACCCTTTCAATTATTTTAGATGTATGTCTCGTGGTCTTGTAATCCTGAGGCTTCACGCCTGGGCCCAGGTTGTTTTAGGAGGGGCACCTGGTGTAAAACAATTGCCAAATCTTAAATGTGAGTTCGTTCACTGTGGTGACCCCTGCAGAAGGAAGCAGCCAAAAGAAAAACAACTTTACAACTTGTGTTTTTGTACTTTATTTATGTCAGTGTTTGTGCACGGCCGGGCCATGTTTATGTTTTGGTCTCTGCCTGCATTTGCTCGTGCGAGCAGATTAAAAACGCTGACTGTAAGTAACTTGAGCCAAAAGCTGGATTACAAGTCCTTCCAGGAAAACGATTCACGATTCAAAAGTGTTTTTGCTGCCAAAGCAATAGACTCGGGTTTTACTTAAAAACTTCTCTGTATTGTATGGTAAGTAGATTGTGCCTATTAGGACACTGGTTTCGATTTTAACATTTGGGTAAACAACTATTCAGTAACTTTGTGAAGGCAGAAACTATGCAATGAGAGAATCAGACCAAACAGGTGAACTCTTCCACATGAAAACACATCATCAGAAACAAGATTTGTAGCTTCATGTAGGCCCAATAAAACAAAATCTTAACAGAAAATCAGGTAGCTCTGTTGAATCAACAGAAAGTGAGCAATGTCCAGTAAAACAATAAAAGTTTCAGTGAGTCTAAGAGGAAACAATGTCAGTAGTTTTAAACTTTATTAAATCAAAAAAATATTAGAAATTTTACATTTTTGTATATTTAATGTGCAGAGAGCAAACGGCTTAGGGTTCATTCGGCTTCACATCCCATGGTCAATACTCAGTCGAGAAGCAGAGCTACAGAAGATCAAAGTTGCTGTGAAAAAGGCAAGTACTTTGATTCTTTATTGTTGTACATATTTTTGTCTTGCAGAAGTTTCTTTTAACAGATAAAATATGTGCACAGATCAGCCATAACATTTTGACCACTGACAGTGAAGACATTTCTCATGTCAAAACCCTTTGATCTGTGAAGCCATTATCCTTCTACTGACATGGATCTCTCTGTCATCCTTCTGCAGCTGAGCTTTACATGCGTTTGCTGCTAAATCAAATAACATGAAAATCATTTAAAAACATTTTGCCCATCCTCCAAATTTCCCATGTACTGTAGTAATTTAGTGGCATTTTTTGGGAAGGTGGTGCAGTTTAAAGTGATCTTGACCTAACAATTCTTTCTTTTTCATGGTTACAGCTATTTTTGGCAACAAAAGCGAAACGTACTTAAAATTAGACAAGTGGTCATAATGTTATGGCTACTTAGTCTGTACAGAATGTAGCCATCAAATCATTTTTTGAATGTTTACACTGGACAGAATTGCGAATTGCGGAAACGAACTGGTATTGCCGGAGTGTGGGATTCTGTTGTTGCCAAACTGAACAAACCGTTTCAGCCTGATGTCCCCGACATCGACGTCCACAGAGACTCTCAGTCACGCATCCGTTTCAAAACACTCAAACATCCTTTCATCAGAGATAAGCTCCACTTGTGAGTATATAAGCTGCCACTTGCGCATGGTGAGAAATGTTTTACAAAAGAAAACTGACAAAATGGCTTCAGTTGGATCCAAGTGTGTAACTCATTCATACTTGGATAATATCTGAATCGTCCACAAGCTATTTTCGGTCCTTGTACATTTAAGTGTGGCTCTCACATAAATTGTTTATGTTACTCAAATGCAAAACTAAATGTAAAGGTAAGGCTGCAAAATACTTCGAATACCTGTATTGATGTTACGTGTGCTTTTTATTATTTCCTGCAGGTATGATATCAAATCCACAGCAGCTTTGTTTGACAATGCTACGCGAAGCAGAATAGTGAGTGTAAAATCTTCTAAATCATTTCTGTGAATAATATTTTTGTTTAATTTATTATATGTAACTGAGGTCACACATCCTTTGCAAAATAATGTTTTCATTTGTAGGTTGCTGAGATTATTTCACGCACTCCCTGCACTCGCACCTGTCAAACCACTGGTGAGGTTAAACTTTTCAATCTTTTTTTTACTTTTAATTTTTTTCTGTTGTCATTGATGTAAAAATTGACTTTGTGGTGTCCTTCCTTTTTGTGTCATGAGGAATCCACTCATTACTGGCTCAGGGTGTTTATGATTCGGCCTTCCCTCTTCATGATGTGAGTTAAACAGAAGCAAGAGCTTCACTGATAAATCTATTCTTTTGTGTTTGCAAAACAGTAAATGGGTCCTGTTAAATCTATTTGCATTTCAGTTCAATTAGTTTTGATGAAGTACAGTCCAAAATTGGTCCAGGTATATTCAGATTCAGCGCAATCACTACAACATGTCCCTCTTAGGATCCAATGTCACGCCAATTCACTGTAGTTCAATGCAATCCAGCATTGTTTAAATAGGTTTTGCAGAAAAAGCATGGAGTTGAATAGAAAGGTTTGTATGAAGCTTTGCATTATTTCAAGCAGCGATAGTCATTTCTGGTCACATTCTGTCAAATCCTTGTTTCTTGAGTGCTCATTTAGTTTGTCTCCCCACCCAATGTGATTTGTAAGCTGGCATGTCTCATTTTAAGAGCTGGTCTCATTTTTTTAGGGATCATTCACAAGAAGAGGACGAAAAGATCAGCTAAACGACAGACAGGTGAGTTGGTTGATTTCAGACTGGGTTTTGAAGAATACTTCTTGAAGAATTGTTTTATATAACCAGTAGTTCCTATTTACAAGGGTCAATCAAGATGACGCCTTTCATTCTTGTCAAGACAATAACAATCTACAGTTTTATTTGTAATAAAACTGAATTGGGCAGGCTATCATCATTAGTTGGTCTTCATCACGTTGTTATGTTGTTAACTAATGAAGATTTGTATTGTACCATCCAACCTGAGCTTCAGACCTCTGTAGCTGGCCACAAATACATGAAACATATTTAATGTATTTTAGCAGTGTCTTGAAGTTTTCAGGCCATGCTCAACATTTTGATGGGAAAACAAAGCAATTCAAGGCTAAGTTTGTAAGGTTGGCAAGGTTCATCTTACAGTAAAATTTAGTACAACATAATTAGCTTTGAACTAACAGTCAATTATTAAACATTTTGTTTGTGTTTTAGTCCAAATTAGTGTAATCTTTGCAAAGTGCTTGTGGCTCTTTCAGGTCCTTCATGAAGAATGGGCCAACTATGGAGTCATGTTCAAATATCAGCCTGTTGATCTGATCAGGTACAGAGCTGTTACTCCAAATTATACTAATATTAAAACTATTTATGTCCATATAAACTGATGACTATGAGATAACAGTGAGCTAAAACAATATTTCAGTACCTGTACTACACCATGGCAATGCTCAAGGCAAAAGTAAATATTTTGTTAGCATGAAGGCTTTATATTGCTTATTTTTTACACCTTTAATTCAAGACTTGGGTCTATAGAATGTCCTGTTGACCTAAGTGAATGGGTAAATGCTGCAAATGGATAGATGCAGATAGTTTATGTGTCGTTTTCTTGTTTGCAGGAAGTATTTTGGAGAACAGATTGGGTTGTATTTTGCCTGGCTGGGTGTTTATACTCAGCTCCTTATCCCTCCCTCAGTGCTGGGCATCATTGTCTTTCTGTATGGCATATTTACTGTAGATACCAACGTGCCAAGGTGGGCAGACTGTTCAAACATAGTTATTTTGGTTATTACACTTACTGTTTTATCAGTATGAAGGAAATAATGTTATTTTCTGTGCGTTTTCACCTGCATATTTCAGTCGGGAGACGTGTGATGAGAACCTGAACATCACAATGTGTCCACTGTGTGATGCTGTGTGTGACTACTGGAGACTCACTACTGTGTGTTCCCTGGCCCGAGCCACATACCTGTTTGACAATGGAGCTACTGTCCTCTTTGCTATTTTTATGTCTCTCTGGGGTAAATGGACACACCAATACTTTCCTGATAATGATGCAGCAAGTGAAGTACATTTCAACAGACAGAAAGACTTCCAGTTAGCCAGGAAGTACAAGATATATTGAGAAAGAATAGCTATTAGAGCTGGAACATTTACAAATAATATAGATTTAAAAACTTGAAGAAAAAAAGAATACAAAGACTATGAAAGCAGTAACATTAATAGTATTCTGGAGGGCTCATAAAGAAAATATAGAATGAATAAGTTGGTTTTATTGAGATTAGTTATAGTAATAACAATGTGTGCTGCCTTCCAATGCTTTCATGAAAACATTTTCATTCAAGTGTTGTCATCTTAAGGCAGTGATCTTCAACAGTTTCCTTGTCGGGTTGCCTTGCAGCTGCGTGGTTTCTTGAACACTGGAAGAGACGACAGATGTGTTTGAGACACACTTGGGATCTGACAAGTTTGGAAGATGAGGAGGTATTAAAATGCACTCAAAGAAACCTTGTGTGTACACAAAAACAGAGCCATGACTCTATTTGTGCATTGTGCCAGATAACACTAGATAAATCCTTTCTGTTCTTTTTCATCCTCTGTTTTTTTGTTTTGCTATTTTTCATGTTTCTTTGTCTCTGCTGCCTGTAGGAGCGAGTACAGGTAAGAAATGTTTTATATTTGTTTAATGCACACGTTTTAGAAGAGTGAGTGATTTAAATGCATTCTTCAAAAATACTTGTTTTTACCTTTAAAGCCATAAGTCCATTCAGCATACTAGTACCATAATCAAATTCTTAAAATTTTACTTAAACTTTTGGTACATAATATAACTGTGTTTGATTCATGAGGTCTGTTGAAACCACAAAAATATAAAGATTGAAAAAACAACAGACTCACCTGTCTGTCTAAAACAACAACTGTACATACTGGTAGTAGTGCAATATGAAGGATTTTGTTTCTGATGCAAATTTTTATGCTGTGTCTCTTTGTGTGTGCGCTGCAGGATGAACTAAGACCTGAATACGAAGAAGCTCTTCAAATGAAAAAAGCTAAGCTGAAGGCACAAGCTAAAAAGAAGGTATGTTTTTAATTTTTTGTGTTTTTAAATCTAATATTTATAACGTAGATTGTCCTTCCATCCATTATCTTTTACCTGCTTCTTCCTTTCAGGGTCACAAGGGTCAGTCTAATTCTGTTTTTGCTTCATTTTAGCTGACTCAAGCTGGAGGAGGTGTAGATGGAGAGACAGATCAGATGCTGGCCTCACAGGTATCACTGAGCAGACATTATGTGGCTAGACCTCCTGAGGAATCACATAAATATACCTCTACATGCATTATTCTCCTCTTAAAGTAATATTTTATGAAAGCAAATACGACAGTCTTTACAGATAATGATTTTTGTTGATACATAAAAGTTATCATGAACTTATTCTGCATTCATGGGGTTGTATGGACCCCCCTTTCCTCCACAGTGTGTGGTTGAGTCCAAAGCAGCTTACCTGCTTGCGATTAGCCCAGATTACTGATGGAGACATAAAGGGGAGGAGGGATAGGGAAGAGGGGAGGAGTTTTTTGTCCTTTCAGATGGCAAACATGCTCCTTCCACATTACATGTGTTTGTGTGCAGAACGTATGTTCTGTACTAGAACTAATAACACACTGCAATACAGTATGAAGTATTTGTGCATGTTTGTCTTGACAGCAAGAACCAGAGTCACTGGATGTTGAGGATCACCTGCCTGGTTATCTCATCAATGTGTCCACCTTACTACTGCTGGTACCTCATTCAGACTATTTTCATTTTATTACTCATTCATTTTTCATAGTTTCATAATCCTTTGATAAACAGGAGGATCAGCAAGATTTAGGGGTCGGTATTGGTAATTATTATCGCCTGTTAGGTATTTAACACAAGTGAACAGTATTTCCACTTCTATTAATCCTTGTTTGTTTATTGATACAAACTTTCAAATTTTACTATTGCTTTTCGGTCATCACGTATACTGCAATAAAATCCCATTAAACAAACAAAAATGTCTGTAATAAACAGAGAAACAGAAAATAACAACAAACTGTATATTAAATCATATATGGTATCTTCCATAATTGTGTATTGTGCCTTTCCTTTGTAGTGTACTGTATATGTGTTTTGTGTGTTTTCAGATGTTTGTGACCTTCTCAGCTGTGTTTGGGGTGGTAGTTTACCGAATCTGCATGTTGAGTGTGTGGTCCATGAACCCAGATCCTGAAGCCAAGGCTCGAGTCAGGATGACTGTCATCACCACAGGCATTGTCCTCAACATGTTGATCGTTCTGGTGTTGGAGGAGATCTACGGGGCAATCGCTGTCTGGTTGACTGAGCTTGGTAATGTATTACAGTCAGTTATTAAATCACAAAATGCTAAATATTCCCCATGTATTATTTTGAGGTATGGTGGTGGGGGTGGAGGTGGGGAGTTAATCCTGCCCTAACCTATAGGACATACAATATGTTGAAACAGAATGGGTTAATGAAATGAAAGTAAAGTAAATGATTTATTATAAACAAAGAAACCAAAAGTAATAATAATGTCACTATTTTCATAATGAAATAGTGACATTACAGTGACATTTTACATATGAAAGCTTTTATAATACACATTTCAAACCCATAAAATGTTTCTGTTCACGTTTTAGTATCAGAACATACAAATCTCATTAAACTCTTCTTCTTCATCACTCAATAAATACCAAATTAGTGTCCAGTGTCATTGGTGAGGTGGTTTACGGATGTTTTGTTTACTTTCCAACAGAACTTCCCAAAACAGAGGAGGAGTTTGAAGAGAGGCTTATCTTTAAGTCATTCTTCCTAAAATCTATGAATGCCTTTGCACCTTGTTTCTATGTTGCCTTCTTCAAGGGCAGGTCGGTTCCTGTTTTCATCATTCAATAAATAGAAAAGCTCCTATTTGTTTTATTTCCCCTACTGTGACTCGGTCTTCTCTTCATATACTGTAGGTTTTCTGGGCGGCCCGGTGATTATGTTTACATTTTCGGAGACTATCGCATGGAGGAGGTATGTCTGGCTATAATAGTGTTATTAAGATTTTGGAAAATATTAATGTTAAAATGAAAAATGTATACAACCTATACACTTATTTGTGATCCACAGTGCGCTCCTCCAGGGTGCCTCATTGAGCTTTGTATCCAACTCAGCATGATCATGCTCGGAAAGCAGCTCATTCAAAACAATGTGTTTGAGATTCTCATACCGTATGTATATACTGATATTATTTATTCAGCATAATTTCATAGAACTCTGTTTTTAATTATATCTTACAAAGCATCCAAGCATTTGAAATGTGTTGTGGGAGAAGTTTATTTATTTATTTTGTAAATATTGTGGTGGTGGTGGGGTTGTTTTTCAGTAAGCTGAAAAAGATGTATAGAACAATACAGGAAGAAAAAGGGAAGAAAAGAGCAGCAGAGGATGAGGAGAATGAGCAAGAGGAAAAAAGACCAAGGCAACAATTTGACAAAGACTTTACACTTGAACCATTTGAGGGTGTTAGCCCAGAGTACATGGAAATGAGTAAGTTTCATTCAGTCTTAGGTTTTTATTCAATGATTCACTCAATACAGATCCTGCATAATGTAATCGTCATTATGTGGTTGTGTCTTATTACAGTAATCCAGTATGGTTTTGTGACTCTTTTTGTGGCTTCCCTCCCACTGGCACCTGCATTTGCTTTACTCAACAACGTCATTGAGATTCGCCTTGACGCTGCAAAATTTGTCACTGAGATCCGGCGACCCGACGCTGTCAGATGTAAAGATATAGGTACAGATTTAACACTGTCTTCTCTTTTAGTCCGTGTTAGGTGTGAAAAATCTTAAATTGCTTTTAAATTTTCCACTCTGAATGTCCATTTTCTTTCCTTTTACACAAACATTCACACAAAACATGGGTGTATACTTTTCCCTTTCCCTGTTTGTCTCTTTGTTCATGATGTCTTCAGGGATTTGGTTCGACATTCTGTGTGGAATCAGCAAGTTCTCTGTCATTACCAATGTAAGTGTTTGTGAGTCTGTTTTTGTCTTTTCTGTCTGCAACCAGTGTGTTAAAATCCACCATTCTCATTTACCTCCTTTCTAGTTTGTTCATGGAAAAGGTGCAGTTTTATTGCTGTTATCTGTTTACATTTCACTGGGTTACTAAAACACCACAGAGCAGATACAATGACTGTGTTAATGAACAAGTAATACACCAGCCACAATCATAACACCTCTGGAACAAACTTTTTCTCTCTTTTTTTTTTAAGCTAACATTCGACGGTCGTTGTTTTGGCTTCCTTTAAAACTGCATTCACTGACAAGAAGATGGTCAATCCCCATGTAGAATAATTCATTGTTTTAACACTGATTAGTTACATTTCACATAGACTGTTTATCCTTCTGAGCTTAGATTATGTTAACCAAGAGTGTTATGTTATCCTAATGTTAGAGCTGCTCTGCTTTAAAATGGTCTGACACCCATCTTCTAGTATATAAAAAATAAGACAAAACACTTGGAAAGGATCAAGTCTTTACATTTTTTAGCAGATTTTGCTTATAATTTGCTGGTAATAAAAGCTGTATTACAACAAAAACATTCCCACTTCAGAGGTTCAGTGAATGCAGCATCACTTGAAAGTAAAGTCAGTTATTTTAAAGGTACATTATTTTTTCTACTTCCACTGTAAAATTGGTTACTTCACCTTCAAATCTAAATCGAAATAGTATAAATAAGTAATGAATTAGAAGAATAACCCAAACATTCTTACTCTTGCACAAGG
The DNA here is from genome assembly GCA_034783495.1 of Millerichthys robustus. Lineage (NCBI taxonomy): Eukaryota > Metazoa > Chordata > Actinopteri > Cyprinodontiformes > Rivulidae > Millerichthys > Millerichthys robustus. The sequence goes on along the minus strand of JAVKLF010000011.1, from coordinate 10,567,882 downwards.
ATGTGGCAGATCTCATGAATTTATGATGTTGTTGGGAGCATTTTGCTGATATGTTTTAGTCGGCGTGTCATAAGGTCTATTTGTTTCATTTGTCACCAATCTTTAGATGGTTTTATATCGTTCTTTTTCTAACCATTTATAGTACACTGCTATAGTACAATACATTTCTTTGTATCCAGATATCACAAAGAAGTGACTTGTGCACACTATCAGTCAAAAGTTTGGACACACCTTATTATTCAATGTTATGAAAAGGTGTGTCCAGACTTTTGACTCATAGTGTATGCCCATAATAAGTAGTATTGATAATAAAAACTAAGGTTGTGACTTCATATAAAAACATTTATAATTTTGCTTTATCATAACAAGGTATTAAAGCTTTCAGAACACCTAATAATGATTTTGTAGAATGTCAATGTAATTACTAATCCTGAATTTGTTGTGGGAAGAACATTTTGAGGCTTTACAGGGAAGTGTTAGAATGTTCCTGTGTTCATTTAACCTTGTGACTGAAAGCATTCGAGTTGAGACGGAATAAAAGTATGAAAGATTGAACATTTATTTGCACATGTAAAGAGTTTACCACAACCTTCAGCTGAGACCAGGAGGACCGACATGGGAG